>JAREIK010009364.1:35000-77500 GCA_029783825.1 Sapria himalayana
GACAAATAGATAGATTAATATATTTACAAACAAACAGATAGATAGATAGATAAATAGAAAGATATAGATAGATAGAATCTTAGACAAATAGATAGATAAATAGATTGAATAATAAATAGATAGATGTACAGATAGATTGATAAAAAAAGGAAAATAGAAAAATAGAAGGAAATATAGATAGATAAATATAGAGTTAGAAAGATAGATAGATCTATATATTGATAGATACATAGATAAATATATAGGCAAAAGATAGATAAATAGATAGACATATACAAAGATAGATAGATAGAAAAATAGACATATATATAGAGAAATAGACAAACAGACAGACAAATAGATAAATATACAAACAGGTAGCTAGATAGATATATCGTTAGATATATAGACAAATAGATAAATAGATAGATAGGCTGATAGACAAATATAGAGATAGATAAATAAATAGATAAACTGAAAAATAGAAAGTTAGATAAATAAATAGACAAATAGAAATATAGATTTAAATATAAATAGGCGAATAGATAGATACACAGATAGATAGACAGGCAGATATATAGACAGATACAAAGAAAGAAAAATAGAAAGATAGATAGACATAAAATTAGATAGAAAATTAATTGATAGAGAAGTTGCTGAATTGATACATTGTTAGAAAAATAGTTAGGTTGATTGATAGATAAACCGATTAATAGATATATAGATAGATATATACACAAATATATATAAAGATAGATAGACATATAGATAGTTACATTGAAACATAGATATATAGATAGATAGTTATATAGATAGATATACAAATAAACATATAGATAATTACACAGATTGATAGATACACAAATAGATAGATAGATAGATAAATAGATAGATAGAAAAGTAAACATATGGATAGATAGATAGTTAGACAGTTAGATTGATTGATAGATAGATAGTGTGACAAATAGTTAGATAGACACATAGTCTAATAGATTTATATAATAAAAGATACATAGAGAGAGATAAATAGAGATAGAAATAGACAAATAGAAAGATAAAAAATAGATATATAAATAGAAGATAGACTGATAGACATATAGAAAGATAGATAATTAGATAGATAGACTAATAGTCTAATAGATGAATAGAGTGATTAAAAGAAACAAATTTATAGATAGACAAACAGATAGATAGACAGATGAAAAGATAGATACATAATAGACAAAATAAAAATAGATTGATATACAAATAGATAGATATTAAAATTAATAGATATACACATAGTCACGTAGATAGAAATAAAAATATAAATAGACACAAATAGATATATAGAGAAATATACACATTGGTAGATAAATAATATATAGGTAGATAGAAAGAAAGAAAGATAGATAGATAGATATATAGATAGTAGATAGATATATAGTAACATAGACACATAGACATATAAACTCATTGACAAATAGAAACATAGACACATAGATAGATTGATAGATAAAAAGATAAACAAATAGATAGATAGATAGACTAACAGATTGACAGATATATAGATTATCAGATATATATACTAATAGATAGACAGATAGACTGATAGATAGATAGATAGATAAATAGATAGAGAAATAGATTGATAGCTAGATATATAAATAAAAAAATATACAGATAGACATATAGATAGATAGATAGACAAATATATAAATTGATAGATATATAGATATACAAATAGATAGATAGACAAATAGATAGACAAATAGATAGACAAATAAATAGATAGACAGATAAATAAATAGTAAGATAGATAGATACATAGATAGACAAATGTCAGTTAGATAGATAGACAAAAAGATAGATATGTAGATAGAAAGATATGTAAATAGATATATAGAAAGATGCATACAAGCATATATAGATAAATAGATAGAGAGATAAAAATATAAATAGATAGATAGATAGACATATAGTTAGATAGACAGATAGACAGATAGATAGATAGATAGACAATTTGATAGATAAATAGATAGATAAACTGATAGATAGATAGAATGATAGACACAACCTTAGATATGAAGATAAGAAGATAGATTGAGAAACAGATAGACATCTAGACATATTGGCATATTGACATATAGATAGATTGACAGATAGTCAGATAGAGAGATAAACAAAAAGATAAATAAGTAGATAATTACATAGACATATAGATAGAAAAATAGATAATAAGATAGAAAGATAGATAGATAAATATATATATTGATAGTCAAATAAATAGATAGATAGGTATATAGATATATAGATAGTTAGTTAGATAGATAGATAAATAGATAGATAGATAAACTTATAGATAGAAAGACAATTAGATAGTTAGAGAGATAAATAGATAGACAGATCGATAGATAGGTATATAAATAACTTGATAGTTGACAGTTAGACAAATAGATAGATACATAGATAGATAGATAGACAGATAGATAGATTGATTGATAGATAGAATGATAGATAAATACATAGATAAATAGATCTACAAATAGAAAGATAAATAGATAAACTGATATAAATTGATTGATAGATAGTTATATATATAGTTAGACACATAGATAGTTAGATAAATAGATATATAGATAGATTGATAAATAAAAAAAATAAAGATATATAGATAAGAAGATAGTAATATCAATGGATAGATAGATAGATATATATATACATACATAGATATAGAGATTAACTTATATATAGATAGACAAAAACATAATTAGATAGTTAATAAGGAAGATAGCCTGAAAGATAAATAGAATGACATTTAGGTATATAAACAAAAGTTAGATAGATAAATAAAGATATAGAAATATAGATAAATAGATAGATAGATAAACAACTAGACAAATAGATAGATTGATCGATATATAGATTGATTGACAGATATATATAATGAAAGATGGATAGAGGGATGGATAGATAGTCATATAGATTAATAGAAAAAAAAAGATAGATAGATAGAAATAGAAAAAGCATATATACAATTATACATATAGTAAAATAGGCAGATAATAAAATATATATACAAATAGATAAATAAATAGATAGATAAAAAGATACATACAAACATATATAAATAGATAGTTAGATAGATAGTAATATAAATAGATAGATAGATAGACAAATATATATAGATAGAAAAAAATTTTGATAGATAAATAGATTGATTGATTGATTGACAGATATAATGATAGATAGATCCATAGATATGGTGATAAAAAGATAGACAGATAGATAAATAGACATATTGGCATCTTGATATATAGATAGTTAGTTAGTTAGATAGAGAGATAACCAAAAATATAAATAAGCAAATATATAGATAATTACATAGACATATAGACAGAAAATTAGATTTTTAGATAGATCATTAGATAGATAGATAGATATCTAGATAAACAAATAGATAGATAGATAGATAGGTATATAGATAGATAGTTAGATAGACAGATAAATAGATAGAAAGATAAATTCATAGATAGAAAGACAATTAGATAATTAGAGATATAGATAGATAGATAGATCAATAGATAGGCATATAATAGATAGATAGGTAGAGATTTAGACAAATAGATATACTTATAGTTAGATAGACAAATAGAAAGATATATAGATGGGTAGATAAGCTGATAGATAGACAGACATATAGACTGATAGACTGATAGATAAGAGATAGATAAATAAATAGATAGTTAGATAGATACATATATAATTAGATATACAAATAGAATGATCGATAGATAAATTGATATAAATAGATAGCTATACAGATATATAGATAGTTAAATAAATAGATAGATAGAAAGATTGATAAATATAAAAAATTGAAAATATATAGATAAACAGATAGTTAGATTTTATGGATAGATAGATAGTTATATACATACACAGATATACAAATTTACTTATAGATTTATAGACAAAAACCCAATTAGACAGTTAAATATGTAGAGAGACTAAAAGATAAATAGATTGAAATATAGGTATATAAACAAAAACTTGGATAGATAGATAAACATATCAAAATATAGATAAATAGATAGATATAAAAACAACTAGACAAATAGATAGATAGATAGATAGAGTGATTGATAGATAGATAGAAGAAAGATAGACATATAGAGAGATAGACAGATAGACAAATAGATAGATAGATAGATAAAAACACAAAATGTATATATACAAATATACAACTATTAGATTAGATAGATAAATATATAGACAAATAGATAGATAAATAGATAGACATATAGATAGATATATAAATAGATAGATAAATATATTGATTGATAGATTGATATATACAGATAGATAGATAGACAAAAAGTCAAATAGAAAAATAGTCAAATATACAGAATTAGAGATACATATTAGACACTTAGATATATAGAAAAATATATAGATAAAAAGATAGATAGATGGACAAAATATAGATAAATAGATAGATATACAAATAGAAAAAAAATATAGATTAACAAATAGATAGATAGATAGTTAAATAGATTAAAAGTTAGATAGATAAACTAATAGACAGAAAGATAGATAAAGAGAGAGAAATATAGAAAGATAGATTGACATATATATATATAGATATTAAGATAGATAAATAGACAAATAGATAGTTAGACAAATAGATATTTTGAAATATAGATATATAGATAGATAGACATAGAAACAGATAGATAGAGAGTTAGAAAGATAGGTAGATAAATAGATAGATAGATAAATAGAAAAATAGACAGATACATAGATAAATTAATAGGCAAATAGACTTATAAATTGATAGACTAATAAACATAAAGATAGATATACATATAGATAGTAAGAAAAATAGATAGATACATAGATAAATATATAAATAGATAAAAATATAGATATATAGATAGATTGATAGATTGATCGGCTGATAGATTAATAAATTGATAGATAGAAAGCTCCATAATATTTTCTTATTGATTACTGTTTCAACTAGTAATTTTGAGTCTACCTGAACTTCAATGTTTTTAAAGTTTAGCTGCTTACATATCTCTAACCCTGATTTTAATGCTCTAATTTCTGATTCTAAAGCCGAGGAGGCTCTACTTGATCTGGTGAAAGGACTCTGTACTGTCCCTGTATGATCTCTTATTACCCCACCTCCTCCTGCTATTCAAGTGTCCCTGCTAAAACTCCCATCCGTATTAAGTGAGAGTTTGCCAACCGGCGGAGCATTCCAGTATATACATTTAGCCCATTGCTGTTTTAAGACTTTATCTGTGAGATCCCATTCTTTCTCAAGCTTCTTTTCTTGTTTCATTTTTTGTATTACTATCGGTTTTATTATTGATATATTACATATCTCCTTTCTAATATCTTTTATAATTTCTGTTAAATTCATCCTTATATTTTCAAATTTACTTTTGTTTCGAGATTTCCATATGCACCAAATAATTAGATGCGGCAGTTTCTGATTAAGCCATTTCCTGGTGGGGCTTTTCGTGTTTTCTTTTTCCCATTTTTTAACTTTATCTATTAATCCATCATCTATTTTACATATTCTTTTTTCCCCTTCCATTTCTCTCCATATTTCTGCTGCGATGGGTCCATTAGAAAGAAAATGATCAGTTGTTTCAACCGCTTGTGAACAGCATTCGTATCTTAATGCCATGTTTATCCCTTTCTTTTGTATATTTCTATCTACCGGTATAGCATTCATTAAAGCCTTCCAAGTGAAGGAGCGCATTTTTGCGGGATGTTTTCTTGCCATACCAAATTAAATAGAGTTTGAGCTGGTTTTTTCTTTCTGACCAAATCTTTTGCTTACTTGAGGGAAAAGTTTCCTTGTGGTGTTAATGTCCATTTCTAGCGACTCTTCTTTAGTATAGAGTGTGAGTCTACTATCTCTTTTTGTTTTTCCATTGACTTCCAACTGTTCGAAACTTTCTTAGAGGTCTTATTCTTATTATCTAAATATTTTACCCGCATATATTTAGCCCAAAGATTATCGCTTTCTTTAAGTCTCCACCGGCTTTTACAGTCCCAGGCAGCTGCCGAGTCCTGGAGGCTCATTAGACCTAATCCTGCTTCCTCCTTCGGATAATAGATACTTTTCGAGTCCTTCCAGTGTAGTTTATTTCTGCCTTGTTTTTTACCCCATAAGAAGTTAGCCATTCCTGATTCGAGTTTTTTAATAAATTTTTTAGGGGGATGTATCACTGATAAAATGTGTGTTAGTGTGCTTTGTAATACGTGTGAAAGTAGCATAATCCTCCCCCCAAATCCCAGGAGCTCTTCTTTCCATCCTGCTATTTTCTTTCTTAGCTTGTCTTGAAGGTAAGTTAGATATTCTTCCTTCAACCTTCCCTCATATATCGGACAACCTAGATACATTAATGCCCCTTTAATTTCTGAAAAACCTATAATATTTTTTATTTTATCTACTAACTTTAATTTTGCATTTTTAGCAAGCATGAACTGACATTTACTTTTATTAACCATTTGGCCTGTCTCTTTTTCAAATATTTGAAGAAGATCCATAAGATTCATCAAAGACTTTATGCTAGCATTAGTAAATATTATAAGGTCATCTGCGTAAGCTAAACAGCCTATTCTGGGTGTTTTCCTTGGTTGTCTGAATGACATTATTTTACCTTCAGATATTTTCTTATTCAAGTTTCGTATTAATAGTTCTAAATAGATATCAAAGAGAAGGGGGGATAACGGATCCCCTTGCCTTAAACTTTTATTTGGTTTAAATTCCTCACTTATCTTACCATTTACTAGGACTCTTACCCAAGTACTTGAAATGCATCTATATATTAGATCTATGGTCAGCTCAGAGAAGCCGAACCTTCTTAGCACAAAGCAAAGGGTATCCCATTCCACTCTATCGAAGGCTTTCGATAGATCTAGTTTGACCACTAAGTTTTTTCCTCTAGATTTACCTCCTATTTCTTTCATCATTTCTGATGCAAGTTTTATATTTTCAATCATTAATCTATTTTTAACAAAGCCCGTTTGTTCCTGAGATATTATTGACGGTAAAATTAAGCTTAGCCTATTTTGTAATATTTTTGTCAATATTTTATAAATAGCATTGCATAAACTTATTGGTCTATAATCCTCACATTTCTGTGGTGATTCTTTTTTTGGAATTAATAGTATAAAAGATTTTACCCATGATTTTGGGATTTCCACACCTACAAAAAAACTTGCAATTGTAGGGACTAGCTCAGTTTTAACCGTATGCCAGTTTACCTGGAAAAAATAATTATTCCAACCATCAGGTCCTGCTGCACTATCTTTATCAAGACTAAAGACAGCCTCTTTAACTTCTGGTTCTTCTGGGATCAATTCCATTAATTGGTTTTGAGCTTCCGTGATGGTCGCCCTAATCTCATGCATTAGAGAATTATCTGTCCTACATGACTGATTACATAGTTGATTTTCAAAAAAATTTTTAAAGAGAGCTCCTATTTCCTTTTCATCTTCTACCCATTTTCCTTCTTCATTTATTAGTCCTTTAATTTTATTTTTTTGAGATTTTATTTTAGACATATTATAAAAAAATTTAGTATTACGATCACCATCTTTTAACCATTTTATTTTTGCTCGTTGTTTCCAATAAATTTCTTCCATGTGTAATTTCAATCTCAGTTCTCTTTTAGCCTTACTTAGTTCTATCCGAGTTTCATTATTATTAGTGGAGTCAAAATCTTGCTCCAGCTTGGCTACTTTTTCTTCTAGTTTTTTTAGCTCCTGATTTAATTTCCCAAAAACCTCTTTATTCCGTATTTTTAAACAAGCTTTTAGCCTCAAAAGTTTAATTGATAGAACTTGCATCAGTTTTCCCTCTGCTGGCTCTTTCCAAGACTCACTGACAAGTCCTGCGAAGCTCGCATGCTTTACCCACATATTTTGGAATTTAAAATTAGACGTATTACCCTGGTTTCTTTGAATCATGATAAGCAAGGGGCTATGGTCAGAGCAAGTTCTATTTAGGTGTCTAAGCCCCGTAATCCCTTGTGAGGTGACCCACTTTGTGTTACACATTATCCTATCCAGTCGAGCCCAGATGACTCCTCTTTTTTTCCAATTATTGCACCAGGTATATCTCGAACCAGTGAAATCTATTTCCATTAGATTAGTAATGGCTATTGTGTCATTAAATTGTTTCATGGCTACCTTATCCGGTGGTTTGCCACCTTTCTTTTCTTGATGGCTTCTAATTATGTTAAAGTCGCCTCCTATAATCCAAGGTGAATTTCTACTTGCTATATCTTTCATTTATTCTCATAATGCCAACCTAGATTATTTATCATTTTTTGCGTAAACTACTGAGATTATTTGATCTATGCTCTTATCTAATTTGAAATGTACTATTTGTTCGGTATCTTTTATTATTTCAATTTTCAATTTTCTATGCCATAAAATCCAAAGTTTACTATTTAGGTTAGCATAAGCCTTATTAAATCCTAAAATTTCTCTATATTTATTTAGTTGATCTTGCAGGACCATTGGTTCTGCAATAATCATTAATGAGATTTTATGTTCTTTAATTAAAAGTCTTAATCTATTTATCGTGGGGCTATTAGCTACCCCCCTAACATTCCAATATAGACATCTATCCATTAAAAACTAATTTAGCTTGGGCTCGAGTTGTACACTTAGATTCATAAGACATGTTAGCATATTTTTTCGTATTTCTTACTGTTTTAGGAATGTGAGGAATTTCATGCCTAATCTCATTATATTTTACCTGTTTTCCGAGCACCATGGCCATTTGCTTTAGGGCCTCCATGGATTGGGTTCTTGAAAGATTCCCCCAATTTTCATTATAAATATATATATCATCCTTTGCTTTCACCTCAGGCTCGTCTTGAGATTCATCACCCTTGTGACTTGAGGGGCAACTAAAAATTACCGGTTCATCTTCAGGAAAATCCAAAAGATCCTCATCTATCCACGCATAATCATCAAGTTTTTCTTTCAATACAATTCTAGTTTTAGATGTTTTTTTATATTTTCTCTTGTGTTTTACCTCCTCCCATCCTTTATTTGAGCTAACATCATTCTCTATCCCCAAGTTAGTCTCTATCGGGGTTCCTTCTTCTTGAGTAATATTTGGATTATCTGGTGGGATGCTTGATATTATTCCACTGTCCAGATCTCCCTTCGGCTGGATATTTTATAGGAGAAGTGAAGCCTCCTCTTTCCTTACCCATTGCATCACCTTCTTACCTCCTCCTTCTTGCTGCTACCCGTTGTTATGCTCTTCTTTCCCCACCTTGCACGATAAATTTTCATGCCCGAGCCTCTTACATTTTATGCAGTAAGGAGGAAGGCTTTCAGGGATGACAGTTTTCCAAAACCCCCCGGCCTGTTCCCCTTCACCACTACCTATCCATATTTTGTCGGGCGGTTTAGTTAAGAGGTTTAGCTCGACACATACACGTGCTTTATTTGGCCTTGACATGGTTACTGTGGCTTCATCTCGTAACATGGGCTTACCCAAACACGACGAAATTGCATAGAGAGATGTTTCAGAGAAAAGATGAAGTGGCAGAAAAGGCAATGTAAACCATACCGGGGCTATAGGCGCCTCTTCAAGAGGAGTAAAATCCTTTGTCCACTTCAGTAAACGCCTGGGGAAGCCGTCAACTTGCCATAATCCACACTGCCATAGGCGATATTGATCTTCCAGTAGAGAGCATTGCAGCACGACATGTTTGCAATCGAAATCAGCAAATTTCACCTTCCCCTTGGGCTTTAAATTGTCGATGAATTTCTGAACTCCAATCGCACGAGGCCTGCCGTGAGAGAACTTACCAACAAGCGTGTATTCGAAAGGTTCTAGGATCCTTCGAGATTCTTCAGCAGAGAAGATGATAGCCTGGAGCCCGTTTTTGTTCCCTTGAATTCGTGAAATCGGCGTGGTTCCCTTCACCATCGAGGCAAAAGACTTATTATTTAATAATAAGTCATATTTTTCCATTCTCACCTTGAGTTGAGCTTGGTTTGAGCAGTAATGGAGTGTTCTTCTCTCTTCGTTGCTCAATCTAGCAGTTGCACATAAAACACTATGCAAATATTGTATCGAACAACAATTCACGAAGTAATTTGCACAATAATTCACTCAACTATTCGCATAATAGTTTATTCCAGATAATCACGAGAGAAAAACCAAAGAAAAACGCAGGAGAAAATCACGAGAGGATTTTCGCGAGAGAACCAAGGAGCACTTCCGGCTTCTAATTTAGCTTATTATTTCTTACAAATGTTGTTGTTCATGTTCACCCATATTGCTTCATTCCCATAACAGTTTTCCTTTTTATAAATATTAGAAATTTCACGAGAGAACCAAGGAGCACTTCATTGCGCAAAACTAGCAGTTACAAATAATATCACTATGCAAATATAACATCAAACAGCAATTCACGAAGCAATTTGCACGATAGTTCACTCAACAATTCACATAACAGTTTATTCAAGATAATCGCGAGATAAAACGTTAGAGAGAAAATCATGAGAGAACCTATATCGAACAGCAATTCACGAAGCAATTTGCACAATAATTCATTCAACAAATTCACATAACAGTTTATTCAAGATAAATCACGAGAGAGAAAATCCAGAGAAAACCGTAGGAGAATTTTCGCAGATAGAATTTTCGCGAGAGAGGATTCGGCCGAGAAAAAAAACTAGCTATTGGATAGACAAATATATAGATATATAGATATAGATATATATATATATATATATATATATATATATATAATTAGACATATAGTTAGATAGATATATAAATAGATAGATATATATATTGATAGACATATCAAATGGAAGATATTTAGATATATAGATAGATAGATATATAGATATACAAATATATAGTAAGAAAGATAGATAGATAGACAGGTAAGTAGATAGATAGACAGATATATAGATAGATAGTTAGACTGATAGACATATAGAAATAAATATAAATATATATATATATATATATATACATACACACATCAAAATATAGACATATAAAAAATAGATAAATAGAAAAAATGGAAATATGAATTGATAAATAGATAGATAAATAGATAGATAGATATGTAAATAGATAGATACATGAATAGATAGAGAGATAGATAGACATATATATAGACATATAGATAGAAATAAAGAAAGAAAGATAGATAGATAGACAGAAAGTTTGATAGATAGATAGTGATATGGTAGATAGATAGACAGACAGATAGACAGATTGATAGACATATAGATAGACACATAGATAGATAGCTAATTAGATAGAGAGATAGATAGCTAATTAGATAGAGAGATAGATAGACAGATAGATAGATAGACTAAAATATAAACAAATAGACATATAGATAGATATATAGATAGATAGATAGAAAAGCAAATATATATATAGAAATATAGAAATATAGAGATATATATATACATATATATATATATATTTATTTATTTATTTATTTATATATTTATTTATTTATAGACAGAGATATAGTCAAATAGATAGACAGGTAGACACACATATAGATACACAGATTGATAGATATATCAATAGAAAGATTTATCAAAAGGTTGATAGCTAGATTGAAAGATAGATTGATATATATATAAAAAAGATTGATATATAGCATGATAAACTAATTAGTAGATAGATAAATAGATATATTAATAGATAGATAGAAAGATAGAAAGATAGAGAGATAGATAGTCAGATTATTCAAAAGATAGATTTAAAGATTATTAGATAGATAGATAGATAGATAAAAAGATAGACATATAGATAGATAGATAGATAGATAGATAGAAAAATAAATAGATAGAAAAATAGATAGATAGATAGATAGATAGATAGATAGAAAGAATGAAACACAGATAGATAGAAAGATAGGAAGAATGAAACACAGATTGATAGACATATTGATATATTGATTGATAGACAAATTTATAGATAAATTTTTATAGAGATTAATACATAGATGAAAGGGAGATTGAAATAAAGAAAAATAGATACACAGATAAATAGATAGATAGTTTGATTGATTGTTAGATAGAAAAATAGATAAATTGATAGATAGCCATATAGATAGATAGATAGTTAGTTAGTTAGATAGATATATAAATTGATAAATAGATAGATATATAAAGAGATAGATATACAAATTTATAGATATAATGATAATTAGATTAATAGAAAGATAGATAGGCAGATTGTTAAATAGAATGATATAGAGACTAATAGACAGATTGATAGACAGATTGATAGTTAGAATGATAAACAAAATGATAGAAGGATTGATAGAAAATTTAATAGATAGATTGATAGAAAGATTGATAAATAGATAGATAGATAGATATATCGATACATCGATTGATAGAAAGATTGATAGACCAATAAATATTCAAATAGATAGACAGATAGATAGACAAATAAATAGTCAGATTGATTGATTGATAAAAAGATAGGTCGACAAATAGATATATAGATAGATAGATAGATTATTAGATAGACATACAATTAGATAGATAGATAGATGGATAGACAAATATATTAATAGATAAATAGACAAATAGATAGATAGATAGATAGATAGATATATATATCTAGAAAGATAGATAGATAAAAAAATAAATAGATAGAGAGATAGAGAAACAAATACAATGATAAAGACACACATTTAGATAGAAAGAAAGAAAGATAGGTTGACAAATAGATAGATAGACAAATAGACAAACAGAAAGAATGATAGATAGATAGATAGATATATATATATAAACTTAAAGAAAGAGATCTAGATTGATAGATAGAGAAATAGATAAATAAATTGAAATATATATAGATATAATGATAGACATATAGATTGACAAAATGATAAATAAAAAAATAGATAGATAGATAGATTGATAAATTGGTAGAATGATAGATTGATAAACAGATAAATAGACAGAAAGAATGAGGGATAGATCAACAAATTATTAAAAATATAGATTGACAGATAGATAGATAGAAAGTTAGACAGATAGATAGACAAAAAGATAGATAGATAGATAGATAAATAGATAAACAGATATATTTATAGATTGATAAATATATAGATAGATAGATTGATAGACAGATAAATAGAGAGATATATAGATGATTACATAGACAAATTATTAAACATATAGATTGATAGATAGATAAACTTAAAGATATATAGATAGATAGACAGAAAGATAGATTAATATATATATATATATATATATATATATACAGAAAGATTGATAGAATATTAGATTGCTAAATAAATAGAAAGATAGATAAAGAGATAGATCGACAAATTATTAGACAGATATATAGACATAAAGATACACATATAGATAGATAGACAGAGAGATATACAGATAGAGAAAGATTTATAAACAGATAGATAGAAAGACAAATAGATAGATAAATAAATACATATATAGATAGATATATAGATATACATAAAGATATCTAGATTATTAGAATTTTAGATAGATAGATAGATACACATATAGATTGAGAGATAGATAGGTAGTCAGATTGACAAAAAGAAAGAAAGATGGATAGATAGATAGACAGCCAGATAGATAGTCAAATATATAGAGAGATAGATAGCCATATAGATACATAGATAAATTAATATATTGATAGTAAGATAGATTGACAAATATATATATACCAATTGATAGAAAGATAGATAAAGAAATAGATAGATATATAGATATACAAATATGTAGATATGTAGATATACAAATAGATAGATACATAGATAGATAGATTGATAGACACATACATAGACAGATAGATATATAGAAAGATAGATAGATAGATAGACATATAGATTGATAGATAGATAGACATATAGATATACATATAAATAGACACACACACATATAATTATATAGATAAATAGATAAACAGATAGATAGTCAGCTAAATAGACTCCAAGATAGAAAGATAGATAGACATACAAATATATAGATAGATAGTAATATAGATAAAAATATAGATATACAGATAGATAGACATATAGTAGACAAATAGATAGACACATATATAGATAGATAAATAGACAAAGATATTAAAATATAGATAAATAGATATATTGATAGATAGATAAACATAAAGATATATAGAAAGTTAGACAGATAGATAGACATATAGATAGGTAGATAGTTAGATATAACAAAAGATAAATAAATGTATAAAAAGATAAATAGACAGATAGATTGATAGTTTGATAGAAAGAAAGAAAGATAGATATAATGTTAAAAAAATAGATAAATAGAAAGATATACTAAAAGATAAATATACATATATACAGATGGATAGAAATATAAGCATTTAGATAGATAGATAGATAGGCAAATAGATATGCATCTTGATAGATAAACAAATAAATGGACATAAAGGTAGCTTATTGATAGACAAATAGATACAAAAATAAATAAAAAATTAGTTTGATAGATAGATAGATAGATAAATATATCGATAGATAGTTAGATAGAAAGATAGTTATATAGACAGAAAGATAGACAATGAAATTGAATGATTGATTGATTGATAGACATACAGATAGACATACAAATAGACAGATAGACAAATAGATAGGTAAACACATAGATACATAATAAAATAGACACACAGATTGATAGATAGCCAGATAAACATATAGAGAGATAGATAAAGAGATCAAAATATAATTTGATACATATTATGATAGAGTGAAAGATAGAAAGATAGATAGCCATAAGGATAGATATATAGATAAATAGATAGATTGATAGATAGATCAAAAAGATAGATAGATAGACATATAAAGATTAATTAATAAATAGTTTGATACACAAATTGATAGATAGATTGATTTATAAATTATTAAATAGTTTAATAGATAGATAGATAGAATGATAGATAGATAGATAGAATGATAGAAAAATAGATAGATATAGAGTTAGATATATAAATTAATAGATATATAGATAGATAAATAGACAGATAGAAAGAAAAGAAATAAAGAAAGATATATTGATAGATAGATAGATAGGCAGAAAGATAGATTGATAGAAAGATACAAAAATAGATAAATAATATCATAGATAGATAAATGGATAGACAAACATGCAAATAGATTGATAGATAGAAATATAAACAAATAGATAAATAGAAAATAGATAGATTGATTGATAAATAGAAAGATTGATTGATAGATAAATTAATAGACTAATTGATAAAAAGATAGATAGATATATAGATAAACATATTGATCGATACATAGATAGACAAATAGGTAGATAGATAGATAGATCGATAGAATATTATATTGATCAATAGAGAAATAGAAAGATAGAAATACAAATAGATAGACAGACAGATAGATAGATACATATATAGATACATAGATAGATTATTAGATAGATAGATTGACAAATTGACAGATAGATATATAGATAGATAGATAGATAGTGAGATAGATAAACAAATAGATAGATAGACAGATAGATAAATTGATTGATAGAAAGATAGATATATAGAATGATAGATAGATGGATATAAAGACAAATAAATAGATTTAAAGACAGTGAGATCGACAAATAGATAGACACAAAGATATACAAATAGATAGATAGATATTTAGATGCATAGATAGATAGATAAATAGATAGATTAGTTATTTAGATAGATAGATAGAAAGATAGACATATTGTTAGATAGATCTATATATAGATATATAAAAAGATAGACATACAGATAGATATGCAAATAGATAGATAAATAGAAAGATAGATAGTCAAATGAATAGATAAAAATATAGACAGATAGATAGATAGATACATAGATAGATAGACATATAGATAGATAGACAGATAGACAGACATAAAGATAGATAGATAAATATACATATTGAATGATACATAGATATACTGTTAGATATACAAATAGATAGATATATAGATAGAAAAATAGATAGGCAAATTTATAGACAAATAGATAGATAGATAGATTATTAGACAAGCAGGCAGATAGATTTATAGTTAGACTGATTAATTGATAGATTGATTCATAGATTGATAGATAGATACAAAAATAGATTGAAAAAATATAGATAGATAGATAGATTTTCAATTAGATAGATAAATAAGTAGACAAATAAATATATAGAAAGATAGATTAATTAATAGACATATAGAAAGATAGATAGATAGACATATTGATATATAGAATGATAGAAAGATAGTTAGATAGATAAGCAGGTAGATAGATAGAGAGATAAATAGATATATATATATATATATATATATATATATAGAGTAAAAAAGATAGGCAGATAAATAGATAGATAAATAGATAAAAAGATATATAGAAAGATAGATCAAAAGATAGATAGATAGATACACAAATAGTTAAACTAGATAGACACACGTATATATAAATATATATATCAAAAGTTCAAAAGATAGATTGATAGATTAATAGATATATAGATAGGTATACAGATAAATAGATAGATAGATAGACAAATAGATAGATATAAAAATATATAGACAGATAGATAGACTCATAGATAAACTATTGGATAGACAGACATATAGATAGATAGATAGACACATAGATAGACAGGTAGAATGATAGATAGATAGATAGATTGTTTGATTAATTGATAAATTGAAAGAAAGATTGATAGACATATTGATTAACAAATACAAATACAAATTGATAGATATATAAATAAATTTATAGACATATAGATAGACATGCAAATAGATAGATAAATAGATAGATCGATCTATATATAGATAGATATACATATAGATATAGATAGATAAATATATTATTAGATAGATATATAGATAGATAGATATATATATATATATATATATATATATATATATATATATATATATATATAATGATATACTAATTGATAACTAAATTAAAAGAAAGATTGATAGACAAATTGATATGTATTTTGATTGATTGATTGATTAAAATACAAAGATAGATAGGTAGACAGATTAATTAACAGATTGATAAATAGAATTAATGACAATTGGAAAGATAGAATGATAGGTATTTCTTATAAACAGATTGATAGACAGATTGATAGATAGATATAATAAACAAATTAATAGATAGAATGATAGATTGATTGATAGAAAGAATGATATTCAATTTTATAGATAGATTGTTAGAGAGATAGATAGATAGATAAATAGATATATTGATAGAAAGATAGATAGACAAATATATAGTTAGATAGATAGATAGATAGAAAGATAGATTGATAGATAGATAAATAGATAAATAAAAAGATAGATAGTCAGAAAGAAAGAATGAAAGATAGATAAATAGATAGACAGACATATAGATAGTCAAATTGATAGATAGTTAGATAATAAATAAATAGAAAGACAGATAGAAAGAAAGAAAGAAAGATAGATAGATATATAAATAGAGAGACAAGTAGAGAGATGGATAGATAGAAAGATAGTTAGATTTATAGATAGAATGATATATAGATTGATAGAAATATTAATAAATGGATTGATTTAGAGATTGATTGCAGATTGAGAGATAGAGAGATAAACAAATAGTTCTACATATAGATAGACATATATATATATATATATATATATATATATATATATAATGATAGAAAGATAGAAAATATATACATAAATAGTTAGATTTATAGACAATATTATAGATAGATTGATAGATAGAGATATATATAGATTATAGATAGTTGGATAGATAGATTGATTGATTTTAATCTATCAATCAATCTAGATTGATAGACAGATCATTTAGAAATATAGATTGGCAGATTGATAAACATATTGATAGATAGACAGATAGACATAAAGATACATAAATAGATCAATAGATACATAGATAGATGGCGAGATTGATAGATAGATAGATAGACAAATAGATATACAACTAAATAAATAGATAGATAGATAGAAAATAGATACATAGATAGATAGACAAATATATAGGAATATAGATAGATAGCTAGATAGACAGATAGTTTAATTTATTGATAGGCCCATAGATAGCCAAATAAATAGATAGATAGATAGATAGTGAGATAATTAGATAGATAGATAGGCAAATAGAAAGATAGAAAGATTGATAGAAAGAAAGTCAAATAAATAAATAGATAGATTATTATATAGAAAGTTAATTTGATAGATAAGTAGATTGTTTGATAGATAGATAGATAGGAAGATAGATATATAGGCAAATAGATAGATAGACAAATAGATGTTTAGATATATAGATTGATAATAGATAGGTAGATAGACATATAGATATAAAGATATATCGATAGATAGATAGGAAGATAGATAGTTAAAAGGTAGATATATAGATAGACAGATAGATAGATAGATAGATAGATGAGAGATATATATACAAATAGATAGAAAAATAGATAGACATATATATAGACACATAGATAGACAAATATATAGACACATAGACTTTTTTATATAGATTGATAGTCAAAAATATAAAAAGTTTGCTTGAAAAATAGATAGGCATATTGAAAGATAGCTAGATATAAAGATAGAAAAATAGATAGATAGAAAGACACATAAATACACACACACACACACACACACACATATATATATATATATATATAGACAAAAAGATAGTCTAATAGATATAAAAATAGAAAGATAGATAGGCAGACAGACAAACACACATACATGCAAATAAATAGATAGATATATAGACATACAGATTGATAGATAGATAGACACGCATATAGACTGACAAAAATAAAGGAGAATAGATAGATACATAGATATATAGACAGATTGATTGATAGATATAAAAATAGATTAATTAACTAATTGATATAAAGATTGAAAGAAAGATTAATAGATAGAAAGATAAACTATTCATAAATTGATAGATAGAGAGATTGATAGACAGATTAGAGGTGTCAACCGGGCCAGGCTGGGCCGGCCCTGCATGAGGCACAACATGGTTCGGTCGTGCCTGGGCCGGCCATGCATGGGAAAATCCCGTGCCCTTGCCCGTGCCGTGCCCGGTTCAGGCATGGGCCATGTCGTGTCGTGCCCGACCCAGCATGGTTCAGTGCCCATGGCACGTCACACCGGCATGGGTTTGTCCCATGTCGGGTGTCCCCCGAGGCTCGAGCCCGACCCCATTGCTTCGCTCCCCCCCGACAAAAAAGACCGCGGGTCGGGTCTGATTGGACCCGACCCGCGGTCCCACGAGGCCAGAACCGAGCCAATTCCCCCCCCCCCCCCAATGGGAAAAAAAATTAATAAAAAAAATTAAATTTTAGCCATAGGATCTCGCCTCCAATGGCTAGGGGGCAGAATCCAATGGTCCTTATGATTTTGCCCCCTAAAAAATTTAAAAAAAATTTTAAAAAAATACTTTTTAAAAAAAAAATATTTTCTTTAAACTATAATTTTCACATCCCCTCTCTTTAACATTTATGTTTTTCATAAATATATTTTCTCTCAAATCGCTCATTTTTTTTCTCAGAAATCTTGTTCCTCTCTCTCGGGACTTGGGATTTCGGCTTGGATTTTCCGGAATCTCAACTTGAGTTTTGAACTTTGAGTTTGACTGAGGTGCACCGTGCACGTGACCGACCTCACTGCTTTTATCGAGTAATTTATTTTATGTTTTTTTAACTTTCTCTCTCTAGTTTCTCTCTAGTTTCTCTCTCTAGGCCAAAATAGAAAATATTAAAATCAGTCTTTTAGTCTCTAAATAACTATTCTGAAAAACAAAAATCCTAAAAATGACAAATACTAATGAAACATATTTAAATTTAGAAAATAAAAATATTACATAGAGGTCTGACGCAGCTGAAACTTTGGTTTCTCTAATCGTCTCAACCCAAACTTCTAAAAAACAAAAAACTATGAGGACTTTTGTAGTTTGGACTCATTTTAATATAATAAAACAAAAAAATGTTAGGGGTGAGGAACAAGAAATGACACAGTGCAAATATTGTATAGGACTTTTAACATGTAAGAGTTCGTTTGGGACTGGGCACGTTAAGAGGCATGCCGAATTATGCTCCAAAAAACATGGTACATTAGATCCTAGGCAAATCCAACTTGGCACTTCATTTTTTGAGACTGGATCGAGTACAGTCTCAAAGTTTACTCCCTTCATATACTCCAGCGAGTTGGGTATGGACGGTATGGCCTGACTTATCACATTGATGGGTCTTCCGATCAGATTTTTGGAAGATCCAAGGGTAGTACGCATCATGCAGACATATTTTCAGCCTGCTTATCGTAGGATTCCTAGGTCCACATCTAGGAATGACATACTAAAGATATACAAGTTAGAAAAACAAAAAATAATTATTAAATTTATGTCATATAGCGGAGTGGTGTCCGTGACGTCGGATATCAGGACAAGTCACGATGAATAATCTTATGCATGTCTCACCAGTCACTATGTAGATTCTAACTGGACTATGAATAAAAAAATTTTAGGATTCTCTGAGATTCTTCATCCTCATGATGGCCTAGGAATTTTTGAGTGTATGATGAAAATCTTTAGGAAATATAAAATTCAAAATAAAATTTTGTCACATTCGATAACGCATCTAATAATGGAGTAGTGATCAACATGTTTGTTAGGAATATTAGAGACGCACCATTAGGATAGATTTTTCATGTCAGATACATGTGTCACGTGATTAACCTGATTGTTCAATCAGGTATGAAGGTGTGTTCCCCCGCGTTGAATAATATACGTAATGCACTAAAATATATTCGCACTCATCGCATACAACAAGAGTCTGGTAGTCTCTGTTTGTCTGTGAATCTTAAGAAGAAGAAATTTCAATCGGATGCGAGACATCGTTGGAATTATACGTACCTGATGTTAGAATCATGTGTTGGATACGAACATGTGATATCCGACTACGTCAATAGTAAGAGTGACGAACTTATTATTGACGACACAGACTGGGCTTCAAAAATTTCATTTATGAAATTCCTGAAGATTTTTTATGACACGACGAACATGTGTTCGTCGGTTTATATGCCCACTACTTGCATTGCACTCCGGTGCATATGCAACATTAGTAGAATGTTTAGGAAGTATCGAGCTGACCCAATACTTAGCCATATGGTTGCAGAGATGGAAACCAACTGCTTGAAATACTAGTCCACTGTTCCATCTCTTTATTGCCTCGCTGCATACATGGACCCTAGGGTTAAGGTGGAAGGGGTAGAAAACACCCTGACCTACATTTCCTCGTGCATGAACCTAGAAGAGCCACCTGAAGGGTTCATTCACGAGAAGTTGACTGACATGTTCACATTCTACGATACTAGGTATGGTGGTGGTGGTGGTGAGACTGTGATTATGGACATTGATACCTTGTTCGAAGATGACGATTTTTCCATTCAGCTAGCGAGGGGGAAACGTTGGTGTGGACCATCACATAGAAGCAAGCTTTCTCGGTACTTAGATACTGATTACTGCTCAATCCTATCACATTCTGATACTAAGAATCTCGATATATTATAGTGGTGAAAATCATATGAGTCCACCTTTCCCATGCTATTTAGGATAGCACGAGATCTACTGACTCCTCCGGTGTCGAGCGTAGCATCGGAGTCTATTTTTTCTATTGTAGTGAACGTGATTTCGGATAGGAGATCGAGGTTACGTCCAGATATTGTTGAGGCCTTGGCTTGTTTGAAGGATTAGGAGGATTCGAGGTTTAGCATGCATGATCGTGCTGAGTTGTGACTAAGACAGGGACTACAGCCGCATCCACTGCGATAGCGGAGTAGTTGATTGCTGATGATGATGATCCATATGATACTGATCTTGATGTTGCGGCTGATGATGCTCATGATATACCGATTGACGATTAATGATGATCTACTATTTTTTGATTTCGATGTTTTGTTTTTTATTGATTGTACGCTTTATTTATACGTTATATTGAAACTGTAATTTGTTTGGTTCGAATCTTCGGTATCAAATGGCTTATTGGTCATTTTTCATTTGAGTTGCTTATGTTTTTTTTAATTTTTATTTTTTTAAACAAAATGTATTGATTTATTTATTTTTTTGTTTTAATTTTTCATTTACAAATTTATAACTATATTATATAATTCAAATAAATTTTAAACAAATTTTATATACCATTATAAAAAAAATTTTAAACTTTGTTATTTTAATAAATTTTGACATTTTTCATATTATAAATATATAATATTATATATTATCTAAAATTTTATATATAATTTAATAATTTATATATATATAATAAAAATAAAAAAAATATAAAAATAAAAAAAAAAATTTTACCGGCCCGCACGGCCAAGCCAGGCACGAGCGGGCCGGGCACGGCACGGCATGCCGTGCCTGCGGGCCGTGCCGGGCCAAGCTTTTTAAAACTGTGCCGTACTTGGCTCGGCATGAAAGCATGCCCGTGCTCAAAAATAAAATAGGTCGGGCCAGCCCGGCCCGTTTAACACCTCTAAGACATATTAATAGACAGATTGATAGACAGATAGATAAATAGATAAATAGATAGATAGACAAATATATCAACATATTATTAGAAAAATAGATAGACAAATAGATATAAAGATATCTAATCAAATAAATATATAGAAAAATAGATATATAGAGAGTCATATAGATAGACAGATATAAAGAGTGATAGATAGATAGATAGTTAGATAAATAGATAGATAGATAAATAGATAGAAATAAAAATAGATAGATAATAAGATAGATAGATAAATAGATAGATAGACATATAAAAAGAAAGATATATAGATAGACATATAGATAAAAGATAGATAGATAAATTGATTGATAGATAGAAAGATAGAAAGATTGATGGACATATATATAGACAGATAGATATATATATTAAATGATATAATTATAGAGGGATAGCTTGACAGATAGATAGAAAAATATATAAATATAAAGATATACCTATAAATAGATTGATAGATATATAGACAAAAAGATAGATATATAGATAGATATATAGATAGATATATTTATAGATAGATAGATAGCTAGACAGATAGATATACAGATAGATTGATAAATAGATATTCAATTAGTTAGATATATAAATAGATAGACAGATAGATAGACAGATATATATATATACAGATAGATAAATAAATAGATATATAAATAGTTAGACAGATATATAAATAGATAGATAGATATATTTTATATATATATATATATATATAACTAGATATATAGATAGATATACAGATAAAAAAATTGATAAATAAATAGATAGAATATTAGATAGATTGATAGAGAGAAAGATAAATAGATAGATAGATTGATAGCAAAATTTATAGAAAAATTGATAGATACATTGATAGATTGACAAAAAGGTCTAATGATAAATAATTAGATTGATATATTATTTACTAAATAGATAGACCAAAAGATAGACAGACATATAGAAATATAGATAGTCAGATATATTGATAGAAAGAAAATTAGATATATATACAGATAGAAGATAGATAGAAAGACAAATTGATAGACAAATAAATAGATAGATAAATAAAAAGATATAGAAATATAGATAGAAAGATAGATAAATATATAGATACATAGATAGATAGATAGATAGATAGACATATAGATAGATAGATAGATAGATAGATAAATAGATATATAAAAAGATAGATAGAGAAATAGATAGGCAAATTAATAGACAGATAGATATACATTTTGATTGAAAGATAGATAGAAAGATAGATACACAGATAGATAGAAAGATAGATACATACATAGATAAACATATAGATAGATAGATAGATTTAAAGATAGATAGGTAGACAGACAGAAAGACATATATAAAGATTGATAGATATATAGATAAATATTATTTAGTTAGTTAGTTAGATAGATAATTAGATTGACAAATAGTTAGACAACTAGATAGAAAGACATAAAGAAAGACAAATAGACTGATAGATAGATAAATAGAAAGATAGATAGACTAATAGATAGAAAGACAAATAGATAGTTAGATAGATAGATAGATATATAGATAGATAAATAGATAGATTAATAGAGATATAGATAGATAGATAGACAGTTAGATAGATAAATAGATAGGTAGACAAATAGATAGATTGATAAATAAATAGATAGATTAATAGGAAAAAAGATAAATAGATAGTTTGATAGATTGAAAAATAGCTAGAAAGATAGAGAGGTAGATTGATAGGCAAATAAATATACACATAGAAAGAAAGAATGAAAGATAGATAGATAAATAGATAGATAGACATATAGATATATAGATTTATTGATCATAGATAGATAGATTTATTGATTGATTGATAAACAGTTTGATAGATAGATGTATAGATCGAAAGATTGACAGACAGATAGATAGATATATCAATAGTTTATTAGATAGAAAAATAAATAGATATATATTATATAGATAGATAGAAAGTTAGATAGATATATTGATATACAGATAGTTAGATAGATTAGATAGATATAGAAAGAGAGATAGATATATAGATATAATGATATATTGATCGATAGATTAAAAAATAGATTGATTATTAGATTGATAAACATATGTATATAAAGATTGATAGACTATTAGACAGATAGATTGATAGACAGATTAATATATAGATAGATAAACTTATTGATAGATTGATATATAGACAAATAGATAGATAGATAGATATACAGATAGATAGATAAAAATTTCTAAAGATTATTAGTCAAATATATAGATAGTTCGATAGATAGATAAACAAAATGATAGTCTAATAGATAGACAAAATAGATAGATATATAGTTAGATAGATAGATAGATATACATATAAATTGACACACACACACACCCCCACCCACACATATATATATATAGAGACAGATAGAGAGACACATTGATAAACAAATAGATAGATAGATAGACACACATATATACAGATCACTATTCAGATAGATTCACAGATACACATATACAAAGACAGATTTAAAGATTTAAAGATAGACAGATCGATAGATAGATAAATAGACATAAAAATAAGAAGATTGATAGATAGAAAGATAGAAAGTTAGATAGATAGATATAGAGATAGATAGATAGTTAGATAGATAGATAGATAGATAAATAGACAAAAAAATGTCAATTTAGCTAGGAACATTTATCTAGGGATCATTTTATAGCTAAATTGCGAAGTATTAGGTAGAGAATAGTAAGGAATTTTTGATTTTGTATTTAAATAAAATTTAGCGATGGATTAGCAATGGAATTTCACTTTTCAAAATATTCCCTCACTATTTTATTCGTAACTTTCTATGCAACAAAAAACCGTAAATTTAGCGATAGATTTACTGATGTAATTTTCATATCTAATTAGATCCAGAAATAATCCGTCGCTATTTTTTTTGTAATTTTCTGTGCAATGAAAAGCCGTAAATATAGCAACGGATTTAGCAAGGAAATATCCCTAGTTATTTACATCTGGAATATAGCTATGGATTTAGAGACAGAATTCCCTAGCTAATTACATCCTTGATATAGTGATGGATAATGCGATGGAATTTTCTTGGCTAATTACATATATGCTATAGCGATAGATTTAGCAACATATTTTTCTAGCTAATTATAGCCGGGATATAGCGAAGGATTTAGCGAGTTAATTTCTCTAGTTAATTAGATCTAGAATATAGCGACAGATTTTGTGATAAAATTTTCCTAGTCAATTACATCCTTGAAATAACAACAGATTTCATGATGAAATTTCGCTATCTAATTAATATAAGACAAAATCCGTTCCTAAATAATTACCTGAATTTATTTTTTTATAATTTTATAAAAAATTCGAAGCAATTATTCCTGAAATTTTTACTTTCTCAAAATATATGCATTTAGCTGGGGATTTTTCCCCTACTATTTGGGCTAGTGATAATATCCATTGCTAATTTATAATAATTTAATATTTTTTAAAATTATTTATTTAAATTTTTATATTAAAGGTATTTCATAGTCTATAGATGAGTTATCCTTTAAACACACAATATCCTCATATAATAATAAAAATATGATATTATAAATAAAAAATATCATTAATATATATATATATAAATAAAAATTTATAGTAGATAAGTCAAATTATTATTATTTTTTGATTATAAATTAATTAAAATATTATAAAAAATATTTTTCTGAAATTTTTAATTATGATATTTAAATATTAATATTAAAAAAAATAATCTAATTTATTATTTATATATAAATATTTTGAAAATATTTTAATTAATAAATTAACATAAATAAAAATTACTACTGATAAAAAAACTAAAATAAACAAATATTTGATTAAATAAAAAAATTTATAAAAATATATCAATTAACGAATATAAAAGTAAATATTAATATTATTCCTATATTTCTAAAATATTTTAATGATTATAGAAATCTTTTAAAAAAATAATGATTAAAATATTTAAAAATTTTGAATAATAAAAAAAATTTCAAATTAAAAAAAATTCAAATTTTTTATAAAATTAAAAAGAAAATAAATTGAATTTTAAAATTAATACACAGATGGATTAATAACATCAAAAAAATTTTGATTATTTAAAAAATAAATATCTAATTGTGGTTATTAAATGAATACGTCAATGATTCAATTTTATAATGACTAAAAGATTCAAAATTTATGCATTTATAATTATTTCATACAATATTAATACAAAATAAATTGAATTCTTAAAAACTTATAACCATAATATATATATAGATATATATATATATAAGAAATACTTTATAATTATATTATATTATATTATATTATTTATTTATGAAATAATATCATTTATGGTTAAATACAAATCTATTTCATATTTTTTATTTAAATTATTTATTTTTTATAATTTAAGTTTACTTTTATTTTTTGTATCTTTATTTTCTATATATTTGCTTCAAATTTTTGTTTTTATAGTTTCCGTTAAAAAATAATGCTAAGGCATTAAGCACTAAAAATTTGTTCTATCTTTCAATGACGACGAGAGGAGAAGCAAAACAGGACTACAAGAGCAACCTACAACAAATATTCTAACAAACATTGTATTTAATTTTTTCTAATAAACATTTTTTTTCTAATATTTATATAAATATTATATCAGAAAAGCTTATATATGTTTTAAAATTAAATAATGGAAATTTAAAATTTATTAATAAAATTTAATAAAATAGAATTGATGAAAGTTATTTTAAAACTAATCTTATATTAGTATTTTTGAGTAAATATAAAATAACAAATTTCAAAAATCTGGGTTTGGGTCGGGCGCTATAGTTACAAAAATTTCCAAACATTCTCGTATTTTTGATTAATGGCATAAAATATCAGAATAATGTTACAATATTTTTAAGTTAATGTTTTTTTTAAATTAATGATGTTGATTACTAATCAATTGTTTCAATTTTTTGAAGTAGCTTCATGATTATAACCACAAAAAATTTAAATTGTTCAATTAAAAATTAAATATTTAATAATTTTATCAATATATTTATTATTGACAAACATAAATATAATTTAATCAATATACATTTAAATTAAAATTTATTGACAAACATAAATAAAATGATTAAATGTATTTGTTGGAGGAAACATGAGATCTCATGATTTTGTGACTATCAATATTTAGTGAGGGAAGGTTCAAGTTTAACTAAATGTGTAACTATATGTATAACATGTAACTAGTTTTATAATTACATGTATAATAACATAGAATATTATGTTTAACTATATGTGTATAACTATATATAAAAATATTTTTATAACTATATAAAACTATATATAATTAAATATAACGATATTTATAACTATGTATACATATATGTAAATCTATATATTTGTTTATAACTTTATATACATTTATGTATAACTACATATACCTACTTGTATGAATATATATCTTTATGTTTAACTATATATAACTATTTATAACTGCATATACCAGATGTTTTCATAAACTAATTATAAAATATTCATAAAAAACCCATTTTCTCATATTTTTGAAATTAAAATTTGGAAATGAAAATTCTTTCTTATAATTTGCTGTCTATAAACAAAAATAAAAATTCAAGTTCATGATAGTTTATATTGGAAATATATTTTCCTCTTTAGTACATAGAGTCAAAAAAACACACAAATGGTGTTAGAGTATATAAAAACCACTAAGGTTTTGAGGATAGTTTACGTGTGTGTGTGTGTGTGTGTGTGTGTTTCAGGTTGAAAACTATAATGTTTTTGAAAAATATTCAAACATATGCATACAAACACACACACACATATATATGCACATACATACATATATATTTATAAAGATAAAAAGATATATATATATATATATACATACATGTATAAATGTATTTACATACATACATATATATATACATACATACATATATACATACATACATACACATGTACACACACACACACACATATACATACATACATACATACATACATATATATATATATATGTATATATACTATAATTATATATAAATATATATACACACACACATATATACATACATACATACATATTGCTAAATACTTAAACACACACACACACAAATATGCTAAATACATACATAGATATATGCTATATACATACATACATATATGCTATATACATACATATATGCTATATACATACATATATGCTATATATATTAATTTTCACTTTATATGTATATAGTGACAATAAATCTAAGGAACATTTATAGTATACTAAAATAGAAATATTTTATTCTTAAACATTTTTTACTGAACATGAAAATGAGTTATTTTTTTGTAAATATTTTATAATTGATATACCAAAGCACATATGGTGGGGAATAGAAAGGCCCAAAATGAAATATTTTATGAGCCAATAATATTTGTGATTGCTACAATACATGATATTAATAACAATAAAACAAGTTATCATTTTGATTTAAATGATGAGAAAATATTTTATAAAATATTTTGATATGAATTTATATTTGTGTAAATAATATTTACAGCTTGGTGCCCACACCTTATCACATGGTTATAAATGCAACATCTATGCTGCATATTACATACAATATAGGATTGCGTAGATGCTTCACTCAAATCACAGATATGTTTACAAAAGGAACAAAGGAATAATAACACTTTTTAGCATCAAACATGAAATTTCCACCAATGAACCCCTGCCACTTTTCTAAATTCATAAAAAATGTTAACTCCCACAATAGGCTAACATATATAAAAATCTAGAACATTTCCATGCACACACACACACACACACACAAATAGAGGAAGAGATGTTATAAAATAAAACTAAACCCACAATAATTTGAAAGATAGAAAATTCAAAAGTAAAGCAATAAATTACATCAAGAAATAAAATACATTCAAAAAAAATGAGAAATTGGAATACATGGGAATTATTTTTAAAGAAATAGAAAAGTCCTTTATTTAGGAAAAAGTTTGGAAATCTCCAAACAATTTTCCAATGTGGGCAAGGAGATTTTCACCTACCCCCATATTAAAATTACATTTTCCCACTTAAAAATCACTTTCTTTGCTTGTCAATACTTGCTTCCAATCTTATTAAGCCACATGAAGTTCTACACCATTCAAACTTGTCAGTGCTGTTCGGTTTGGTAAAAACATCCGTGATGTTTTCTTCGGTATCAATCTTCTACAAATCCACACTTCCTTCTTCTATTTTCTCTCGTACAAAATGATACTGTACCCTGATGTGTTTTGTCTTTGAGTGAAATACTGGATTTCTTGCTAAGTGTAGAGCACTTTGACTATCACAAAATAAAGTAACCTTGTCTTGTTTATATCCAAGCTTTTCCAATAGTATTTGCAACCAGATCGCTCATTTACTGGCTTGTGTAGGTGCAACATATTCTACTTCTGTCATAAAAGTAGATACAATAGGCTGCAATTTCGAAACCCAACTTACAGCTCCTCCGGCAAGAGAAAATACATAACATGTTGTAGACTTGCTATTATCAACATTTCCAGCATAGTCTGGATCAACATAACCTCTGACAATAAGATCGGAACTTCCATAGCATATTATAGTATTTGAGGTTCCTTTTAGACATCTGAAAATCCTCTTCACAGTACTCCAATGTTCTAAGCCCGGATTTGCCATGATTAGACTAACCACTCCCACTTCTTGTGTAATATATGGTCTTGTACAAATCATTGCAAATATTAAACTTCTCACTGCTGATGCATACGGTACTCGAGACATCTTCATCCTCTCTTCTTCCGACCTAGGACACATACTTGAGGATAATATGAAATTAAAAGGAAGAGGGGTAAAAATTGGCTTACTATCTTGCATGTTGAAATGACGCAAGATTTTGTTAAAATAATTTTGTTGAGAAAGCCAAATCTTCTTATCATTTCTATCTCGATAAATCTGCATTTCTAGAATCTTGTTTGCTAGTCCCAAGTCCTTAATATCAAATTACCTAGCCAATTGTGCCTTCAATTCTAGGATTCGACATTTGTTTGGGCGTGCTACCAACATGTCATCCACATATAATAGTAAAATGATGAAATCATTTTCTTCAAACCTTTTGTAGTGTGTATAATGGTCTGAACTGAGTCTATTATATCAAATGCTCATGATGAAGGAATCAAATCTCTTATACCAACACCTCGGTGCTTGTTTCAAACTGTATAGAGATTTATTCAACTTACCAACCAAGTTCTCCTTACCAATTTCAACAAATGCTTCTGGCTGGAACATATAAATTTCTTCTTCAATTTCTCCATGAAGAAAAGTAGTTTTAACATCTAACTGCTCCAAATTCAAATCAAGTATAGCACATAGAGTCATTACTACTCTAATTATTGTAAGAAGAACCACCGGAGAAAAATTTCATTGAAGTCAATACCTTATTTCTGAGCATATCCCTTTATCACCAATCTTGCACGATACCATTCTACTTGATCATTGCTATCCTGCTTTATCTTGTAAACCCATTTGTTGCCAATAGCTTTTCTTCCGATTGGTAACGGTACTAGCTTCCAAGTCTTGTTCTTGTGTAGAGCTTCAATTTCTTCCACCATTCCTGTCATCCATAGAGATGCATCTGAATTATTTGAAACATCTTGAAATGTTGATGGTTCTCCATCTTCTGTTAGGAGACAATATGCAATGTTGCTCTCCATAACATACTCTGAGTGCCAAGCTGGTGGTCATTTATTACGAATTGGCCGACTAACTTTTTGAGCCTTAGACACGACTTGTTCTTGTGCTTCATGCTCTAATTCTTTCTCCATTGACTTTGGAACATCTTGTATCTGATCATTTTCTACATGAACAGTGGTAGTTTCTGAAACTATTTTTAATGTGCTATAATCTTCAATTCTTTCTTTAAAAATTACATCTCTGCGGATAATTACCTTGTGGTCAGTGAGTTCCCATAGGCGATACCCCTTTACTCCTTCAGCATACCCTAAGAATATGCATTTTCTGTATTTTGGATCCAGCTTTGTCCTTTCTTGAGTGTTGTACATCACATATGTAGGACATCCAAAATAATGTAAAGTAGAGTAGTCTACTGGCTTACCCGTCCACATCTCCATCGGTGCCTTCAAATCAATCGATGTTGATGGCGATCGATTTATCACATAGCATGCAGTTTTTGCTGCTTCTGCTCAAAAGGACTTGGGTAGTCTTGCAGTCGTTAACATTGCTCTCATTCTTTCTTCAAGAGTTCTGTTCAACCATTCTGCTACTCCATTTTGTTGTGGCGTGTATGTGACTGTGAACTGTCCTTTGATACCTTCTTGCTTACAAAAAAACAAGAAATTCACCAACTTTATACTCACTTCCATTATCTGTCCACAAACACTTAATTCTTTTCCCAGATTCAAGTTCCACCCATGCTTTGAATTCTTTAAAAGTTAAAAACACATCTGACTTTTTCTTGATTGGATATACCCAACATCTCCTTGAATAATCATCAATGAAGGAAACAAAATACTTTGCTCCTCCATAAGATATTTTAGGTGATTCCCATACATCAGAATATATCAAGTCTGGCGTATTTTTACTTCTTACATTTGATCTTTTAAATGCCAATCTATTCTACTTACAAGTAACATAATGCTCACAAAAAGATAAATTTACTGTTTTGAGCCCCTGAAGTAACTTTTTATTAGAGAGAATCTTCAAACCTTGCTCTGACATGTGACATAGTTTAAGATGCCATATCATTGTTGATTCTTCTTCCTTAGTAATTGATGCAACGCATGCATCTGCTTCTTGTACTGTTTCTCCTTTAACCATGAATAAATTTGCCGTGATCTTTTCTCCCTTCATTACCACGAGTGAACCTCTCACAATTTTTATCATCCCATTTTCAATATGAGTTTTGCATCCAAGCCTATCTATTTGTCCCAAAGACAATAGATTTTTTTTCAAGTCAATCACATGTCGTACCTCTTGAATGGTACGAATCATACCATCAAACATTTTAATATTGATAGTACTCATACCAATAATTTCCAAAGTATGATTATCACCCATGTGCACTGACCCACCTGAGTTTGGTTCATATTTTTGAAACCAATCTTTCCGAGAAGTCATATGCCACGATGCTCCCGAGTCTAGCAACCATACATCACTAAACTATTTTTTACTTTCAACATTTGTTGTTATCTCACTATACAAAATACTATCTTCATCATTGATGCTTGCAACATTCCCTTGTGTCTTAGATAACTCATCATCTATATTTCTTTTCTTAAACCAACAATCTCTTTTTAAGTGCCATTTCTTACCACAATTATAACATTTAATATTTTTCTTACTTCGAAATTTTGATCTACCATAATTCTGACTCCCACTAAGGCCACGCTGTGTTGATCTCCCTCGTATCATCGTCAAAGCATCTATTTGTTGTACATTTACATATCTATCCTCTTTATTTTTACGTCTATTTTCTTCTTCTAAGATAGCAGAGGCAATATTATTAAAAATTAAACTATCAGTCAATGCACCATTCGTTAGATTGATGACGAGTTGATCATATGAATCAGGTAAACTCTGAAGTAAAATCTCAGCACGTTCAACTTCTTCTATCTTATGACCCAACGTAGTAAGTTGCGAAAATAAATTATTCAGAGTGTTGATATAATCAGTTACCGTAATAGATTCCATCATTAGTAAAGTGTAAAATCTTCTTTTTAAGAAGATCTTGTTGTGAAGTGACTTTGCCTCGTACAACCTTGTGAGAGTATCCCAAATTTCTTTTTCCGTATTCTTTTCTGCCACACTCGATAATACTCCATCGGTAAGTGCCAAATGCAGGTCAGCTACTGCATTACTATCCATCTCATTCCACTTTTCATCAGGAATTCCAGTGAGCCTTTTTCCAATTGCATCTAAGCAATTATCCTTCCTCAAAATTGCCTTAATTTTCATTTTCCACAATGAAAAATTAATTCCATTGAATTTTTCTATTTCAAATTTTGCTACCATGTTTCACTTTTACAGTGAACAGTAACCGAGAATAATAATAACAATTTGTGTTATTACACTAAAAAGTTCACATGTAAGTGGAGGGGCGCAATTACCCTCTTAAAAACAACAAACCTTGAGGCTCTTATCGCCCTTTTGACAGAACTTTTTTAAAATGCACTAACTACAAAAGTTACTAACTAACCTCCTCTGATACCACTATTATAAAATAAAACTAAACCCACAATAATTTGAAAGATAAAAAATTCAAAAGTAAAGCAATAAATTACATCAGGAAATAAAATACATTCAAAAGAAAAATGAGAAATTGGAATACATGGGAATGATTTCCAAAGAAATAGAAAAGTCCTTTATATAGGAAAAAGTTTGGAAATCTCCAAACAATTTTCTAATGTGGGCAAGGTGATTTTCAGCTACCCCCATATTAAAATAACAAGAGGAATTGTACAAAAGCAAACATATGAACATGAGAAACTAATAGTGGTAATGTAAAGTAGATTACTGCTTTGCCTTCAATCGCTTTACTGGAGCATTAACATATCTATGCATCCACAAGCAATGTATTTCATAGGATTAGAGAATCAATATCTGAGATTATGAAATACATATAGTTACTTGAGTAGCTTATGATATACTTGCAAAATATATATCTTTCTTGAATAATGCACTACAGACTAAGAAAACCTTGGGGGGGGGGGGGGGGCTTACAAGTGGTTCATAATTTGAGGTATCATTTATCTTTATTCTAATTTTGTTCTTTTCTTTCCCGATTAACCTAATAATGAATCTTTGCAAGAAATTTGATGTAAGATGCACGAAAAAATTCTGATTCAAAGCATTCAAACATTGCCACGGTCCGTACTATGCATGGGTCCCATCTTTAATGATTTTAGCTGGATCAAAAGGAGGTAAAGTTCTAATATCTTCATTATTCCTGAAAAATTTTGTTTTTTGCACTCTCTTTCTCTATAAACATTAGTGTTGGACATCTTTTAGATATTCGTTGAAGTTGTATGACTATCAACTCAGATTTGTGTTTATTCATGTCTATAATTACTATTTTTATATATCTGTAAATATGTTTGTGGAGCCAAATATCTTGGGTAGAGTTTTAGTTTATAATAAGTAAATAAAAGGTTTGGCTTGTCCTCTTGGTGATAGGAACAACACCTTAGCTTTTGAAGCTACGAGATGGACAAAAAAATTTTAGTCCCATGCAAATGCAGGTTTGTTCTTGACACTCTTATTTCGTGCAGATCTACGTCCTCCAATTCATTGCAATTTTTTGTAATTTTTTCTTTGTTTCTTTTAGGTTTTCTTGCAGTATATACTATAGTATATATCTATACTGTAGTATATATATATATATATATGTGTGTGTGTGTGTGTGTGTGTAGATCTACTGTGTATATATGCACGTATATACTACAAAATATATATATGTATATACTGAAGTATATATGTACGTATATACTGAGTATACAGGTACATATAATACTATAGCATATATGTACTTATATACTTAGTATATCTACAAATATACTACAGTATATGTACATATATACTCAATATATAAGCACATATAATTTTGTAGTATTATATGAACATATATACTTAGTATATATGTACTCAGTACATATGTACATATAATAATGCAGTATATGTACATATATACTTAGTTTATATGTAAATATAATACTATAGTATATGTTCATTTATACTCGGTATATAAGAACATGTAATTTTTGTAGTATTATACTCAGTACATATGTACTCAGTATATATATACATATATACTGAGTATATATGTACATATAAAACTGTAGTATATATGTACATATAATAGTGTAGTATTTATGTAGATATACTTCAGGAATACATGTAACGAGTGAAAATGCTAGTATATATATACATATACACTATAGTATATATGTACAAATATACTGTAGTATTATATATTTATGAAAACATAACTTTATTTATTTATTTTGATTTGATTGACTGTTTAAATTTCATATAGTCATGGTACAGCATTGTTCCCCATACGAAGCTTGTATAAGTGACGAGATTTTTCACGAGACAAGACGCATCGCGACTTGGATAGCTTTGTCGCAGTAGAAAGATGGTGATCGGAGGAGCAAAACGAACGAAAGTAACATCAATTCACAGATAGATTATACTTTATGCATTGTCTGTAGATACATTGATGAATAAGATACAACAAAATTTTGTTATGTTTTTGTTTGAATTATGTAAAATATTGAATCAGAATAATTTATTATATAATTTTATTTTTTTAATTATAAATTATTGTTTATAGTTTCTATTTTATTCAATTTAATATAAAAATATTAAATTATTTAATTAAATTTTTTTAAAAAGAATAAATTTTTGAAAAATGTTTTGAAATGAAAATAGCTAGGGAATTTTCTCTTACTAATTTAGCTAGGGATTTTTCCCTTACTAATTTAAATAGGGAAATTAATATTTTAGCTAGGGATTTTTTCGTTGCTAAAATTTTTTTGCTATGGACTATTTCCCTCACTAATTTTTAGCGATGAGCACACTAGATTGGGAAAGCTTACATTGCTATATCCATTTAACGACGGAAACTCCCATTTAGTTTGCTAATTTAGGTAAAAAATTTATTATTTTAGCTAGGGATATTTTCGTCGCTAAAATATTTTAGATAGGTAAACATTCCCTTGCTAATTTATAGCGACGAACACTTTAGATTGGGAAAGCTTCCATTGTTAATCTGTTGCTATATGTCATTTAGCAAAATAACCCCCTAGTGGCTAGGTAATTGTCCCTAGTTGTTTGGGATTTTTTGTAGTAATATATAGATAGATAGACACGTAGATATACAGAAAGATAAATAGATATATAGATAGACAGATAGATAGATATACAAATAGATAGATAAATAGATAGAAAAAGAGATAGGTAGATAGACAGAAAGATAACCAATAAATACATAGGTATATAGTCAGAAAATCGATAGATAAATAGATGGACTTATATATCGATAGATTTTTAGAAAAATAGATAGAAATATAAATAGACAGATAGATAGAAATATAGACAGATAGATAAAAAGTTAAAATAGATATATAGATAGACAAATTAATGGATAGATTGATACATAGATAGACAGATATAAATAAATATATATATATATATATATATATATATAGAAAGATAGATAGATAGACAGATAGTTAGTTAGGTAGTTAGACTAATAGATAGACTATAGGTAGACAATTAGACTGACAGATAGATAGACAGAAAATTCATTGATATATAGATAGATACATAGACAAATAGATAGAAAAATTGATAAACATATAGACAGATAGATAAATAAATAGATATACAAATAGATAGATATACAACTATATAGATATATATATAGATATATAGATAAATAGACACATAAATAGAAAAGTACATAGAAAGATATATAGATAAATAGATAGAGAGATAAATAGAAAGATATATAGATAGAATGATAGATAGAATGATAGATAGATAGAATGATAGATCGACATAGATAGATATACAGATAGATAGATGGATAGATTGAGAGATATACACATATATAGATGGGTTGATAGATAGAGTGAGAGATAGGCAGATAGACTGATAGAATGACTGACAAATAGATAGATAGATAGATAGATAAAGATAAGGCGGAGCACCCTTGGCTCTGCATTATCGCACATAGGGCTTCGGCGCTACTACAGCGCTTTGCTAACTCGAAGCACCTCACTATGAGAATCTAGCTTCGCATAGTTAGATAGATGATAGATAGATAGACAGATACATAGATAGAAAGAAAGATAGATAAATAAATAAGTAAATAGATAGAATAATAGATAGATTGATAGAAAGAAAGATTGAAAGATGGATACAGAGGTTGAGAGATAGATTAATATATAGATTGATCAATAGAATGATAGAAAGATAAATAAACAAATTAATAAGAAGATAAATAGATAGATAGAGAGATAGAAATAAATATATAAAGATATAGACAAATAGATGGATAGATAAATAGATATATTGATAGAAATATAGATAGACAGATAGATATTTATATATTAAGATAGACAGATAGATAAATAAATACATAGACAGATAGATAGAAATAAATATAGTTAGATAGATAGGCATAAATATAGATATATAGATAGATAGATAGATAGACAAATAGATAGATAGATGGATATACAAATGTATAGATTGATTGATATTAGATTCATATATAGATTGAGAGAAATATTGAAAGATAGATAGATAGACATTGAAAAAAAGATAAATAAATAGATAGATACATAGATAGACATAAATAGAAGGATAGATAGATAGATAGAGATAGATAGACAGAAATAAAGACAGATAGATAGAGAGATAGATAGTTAGATAGATTGATATATAGATAGATATACAAATAGATAGATAAATAGATAGACATGTAGATTGATAGAAATAAAGATAGATAGATAAATAGATTGATTGATTGACAAGTAGATTGATTGCTAGACAAACAAATAGAAAGGTAGATAGATAGACAGACAGACAGATAGATAGATAGATAGATAGATAGTCATATAGATAGACAATTATATACCCAGATTGATTATTTGATTATTAAAAGAAAAATAAAGAGAAAGATAAATGGTAGATACATAGATAGATAGACACATTGATAGACATATAGATAGACAGATAGATAGACAGATTGATAGACATATAGATAGACATATAGATAGATACAGAGATAGATTGAAAGATAAATAAAAATTAGATAGATATATAAACTGATAGATAGATAAATATTTAGACAGATAGATATATACATAGATAGACAGATAGTAAGATATATAGATATACAGATTGATAGATAGATAGAAAGATAGATAGATAGATAAATAGATAGATAAATAGATAGATACACAATAAATAGATAGATAGATAAACAAATAGATAGATAGATTCTTAAATAGGTTGATAGATTTATTGATCGATATATTGATAGAAAGATTCATACACAAAATTACAGACAAATTGATAGACAAATTGATAGAAAAATTAATTTACAGATTGATAGATAGATAGTTAGAGAAACAGATAGATTGATTGATAGATTGATTGATAGATAAATAGATAGATAGATAAACAAATAGATAGATAGATTCTTAAATAGATTGATAGATTTATTGATCGATATATTGATAGAAATATTCATACACAAAATTACAGACAAATTGAGAGACAAATTGATAGAAAAATTGATTTATAGATTGATAGATAGATAGTTAGAGAAACAGATAGATAGATTGATTGATAGATAAATATATAGATAGATAGATATATAAATTTTTTGCTAGATAGGTAGTTAGATTATTAGATAGGTCGATAAAAAGAATATTAAAAAGATAGATTTACAAATTGATAGGTAGATAGATATAGATAGATAGATAGATATATGGATAGAATGACATATAGATTAATAAATAAATAGACAGATAGAATACTAGTTAGATAGAGAGATAAATAGGTAGATTGATAGATTGATTGATAGATAAATTGATTGATAGATAGATAGAAAAATATACATATTTATTGAATGAATGATAGATAGATAGATAGATGACAGATTGAAAGATAGTTTGATATAAAGATAGACAAGTTGATAGATAGATAGATATATATATATATATCAACATATTATTAGATAGATAGAGGGATTAATTGATTAATAGACAAATAGATAGATAGGTGGATAGATAGATAAATAGATAGACAGATGTATAAATAGATAGAAAGATAGACATATAGATAGTTAAATATATAGATCGACAGATGGAAAGGCAAATAGTGAGACAGACAAATATATATATATATATATATATATATATATATAAAATATATACATAGATAGATATACAGTAAGATAGATAAATAGATTAATAAATAGATAGACAAATAGATTGATAGATTAATAGTTAGTTAGATAGATAGATAGATATAAAGATAGAAAAATAGATAGATATATAGATTGATATATAGATATATAGATATATAGATAGATCGATAGATAGTTAGATATATTGATAGATATAAAGATAGATATTTAGATTGATAGATAGACAAATAGAAAGATAGATAGACTTATTTATAGATAGATATTTAGACAGATAAATAGATAGATAAATAGACAATATATATAAATATATTAATAGATTGAGAGATACATACAGATAGAAAGAATGATAAATATATATATATATATATATAGAAAGATATATATAAATAGACCTAGTTAGATATATAGACATAGTGTGATATATAGAAATATATATATATATATATATACACACACACATAAAGATAGACATAAAGATTGATAGATAGATACAAATATAGATAAAAAGAATGATAGATAGAAGATACATAGACAGATAGATAGACATATAGAGAGATAGGTAGAAAGAAAGATAGAACGACTTATAGATAGATATAAAGATAGATTGATAGATAGATAAATTGATAGGTAGGTAAAAATATAAATACATACATATATAAATAGAAAGATTGATATATAGAATGATTAAGAGATAGATAGATAGCTCGTTAAAGAGATAGATAGATTGACTGATAGATATAGAGATAGAAAGATAGATACATAGATAGATAGATATATAGATATATAATCAGAATAATAGACTGACAAATAGATTGATTGATTGATTATAGATAGACAGATATATAAATAGATTGATAAACAGAAAGATATGTAGATAGATAGATAGATAGATGTATAGACAAATAGATAAATAAACAGATAGTTAGATTGATTGATAGATAAATAGATGAAAAAATAGACAGATAGACAAATAGAAAGACTAACAAATAGATATATAGATAAACTAATAGATAGACAAATAGATAGATTGATTGATTGATAGAAAGAAATATAAAAAGATAGATATATAGATCAATAGATAGACAGATGGATAGACAGATTGATAGATAGAGTGATAGAAGATTAATAGACATATTAATAAATAGAATGATAGATAGATTAATAGACATATATATAGACAGATTGATAGACAGATAGATAGATAGATAGACACATAGATATAGAGATATATGATTAAAAGATAGACATATATATAAACAGATAGATAGTTAGTTAGTTAGATAGATAGATAGATAGACAGATAGATAGATACATATAGAGATAGATATTTAGATATATAGATAGACAGATAGAAAGATAAATACATAGAAATATAGATATATATAGATTTATAGACAGATAGATAGACTTATTTATAAACATATAAAAAATGGAGAAACAATTAGATAGATAAACTAATACATAGAAAGACAGATTAATAGATAGATATATAGATATAGAGATATATATACAAATAGAAAAATAGATAAAGAGATAGATAGAAAAATAGATATATAGATAGATTGATTGATAGATATATAGATAGATAGATAGATAAAGAGATAGATAGATAGATAAAGAGATAGATAGATAGATAAATAGATAAACATTTAGATAGACTAATAAATAGGCATATAGGTAGACAAATATATAGATATATATAGATATATAGATAGATTGACACATAGATATTCATATAGATAGATAAAAAGATAGACAAATATATCGATAGATAGACATATAAATATACATATAGATTGATTGAGTGAAAAATAAATAGATATCTAGAGAGATACACAATTAGATAGACAAATAGTTAGATTGGTAGATAATTAGATAGATAGATATATACATATATTAATAGAAAGTTAAACAAATAGATACTCAGATAAAAAGGAAAAAACATACATATATATGTATATGTAGATTGATAGATAGATTATTGCTAAAAAGATAGATAGTTAAATAGATAGATACAAAAATATAGATATATAGAGAGAGAGAGAGATAGATAGATAGATAGATAGATAGATAGATAAACATATAGATTGATAAATAGATAGATAGATAGATAAATTGAAACATAATTAGAATGATTCAATAATGATTGATACATAGATATATTCATAGATAGATAGACTTATAAATAGATAGATATATAAAATAGTTAAACAAATAGATAGATAGAAAGACTAATAGATATATAGATAGATATATCGACTCATAGACATATATATAGATATATAGAAAATGTGATAGATATATATACAGACAAACAAATAAATAAATAGATAGATAGACAGACACAAAGAAAGAAAGAAATATAGATAGAAAGATAGATAGATTGATTGATTGAAAGAAATAAATAAAGAAAGATAGATATACAGATGGATAGATAGATTGATAGAGAGATTTATAGACAAATTGAAAGATATATAGATAGATAAATATAAAGATAGTTAGATAAATAGATAAATAGATAAATAGATATATATATATATATATATATAGACCGATAGAAAGACAGATAGTTAGACATATATATAGACAGATAGATGGAAAGATTGATAAAAATATTGAAATAGAGATTTAAAAATAGATTGATTTACATGTTAAGAGACAAATTGATAGATTGATATTTTGATTGATAAAAAGATGGAAAGATAGATTGATAGATAGAAAGATATATATACAAATAGATCGATATATAGATATATAGGTAGATAGATAGGTAGATAGATAGATCTATTTATAGATTGATAGATAGATAGACAAATAGATAGAAAAATAGGTAGAATGATAAATAAAAACATAAATTGATAGATAACATATAGATAGATAGACATATAGAAAAAAATGAAAGAAATATAGTTATATAGATAGATAGATAGTTTGATTGATAGAAAGAATGAGATATATATTGGTAGACAAATAGATAGA
>JAREIK010009364.1:82500-190228 GCA_029783825.1 Sapria himalayana
TATTTATAGAAATAAACAGATAGATTGACAAATAGATTGATAGAAATATAGATTGATAGGTTTACATATTAATATACATATACATAGATTGATAAACAAATAGATAGATAGATAGATAGATAGATAGACAGATAAAGAGACATATAGACTGAAAAATATATTGGCAGATAGTGAAAAAAATAGATAGATAGATAGATAAATTGATATAATAGATAGATAGATAGATATATAGATAGATAGATAGTTAGATAGATATAGTTATAGATAGGCAATTCGATAGATATATTGATAGATAGAAAAATAAATAGATATATAGATAGGTAGATAGAGAGATAGATAGACAGACAAATAGATAGATAAACAGATACATAGTATATATATAGATAGATAGCTAGCTAAATAGATTAGACAAATAGATATATAGATAGATAAAAAAGATAAATAGATAGTTAGATAGACTGATCAATAGTTATTCAGATATATATATATATATATATATAGATAAATAGACAATTATATAGGTAGATAGAATGAAAAATACAAAAGAATATAAATAGATAGATTGATATAAAGATTGATAAAAAAAATTGATATACATAGAGATAAAAAGATTGATAGAAAGATTGATACACAATTTGTAAGTTAGATTGTAGACATATTGATAGACTGATTTAAAGATAGATAGATTTTTTAATTCATAGACAAACAGATAGATAGCCTGATAAATAGAGTGATAGACAGATAGATTGATATATTATTATATAAATAGATAACTAGATATATAGAAAGATAAAAGACAAATAGATAGACATATATAATAATAGATAGATACAAATTTAAATAGACAGATAGATAGATATATAAATAGAGAGATAGATAGATAGACAGATAAATAGATAGATAGATCGATAGATTGATAGATAGATATTTTAAAGGATAGACTAATAGATAGACAGATAGACAAATAGATAAATATAAATATAGATAGATAACCAGATAAAAAAGAAAGATAGATATACAAGTAGATAGATAGATAAATATTCATATAGAGAGATAGATATACATATAGAGAGATAGATAGATATTTAAATTGAAAGAGAGATAGATAGACAGATAGATAGACATATAGATAGATTTATAGAAAGATTGATAGACAAATTGATTTGTAAATTGATAGATAGATTGATTGATAGTTTGATTGATTGATTGATTGTCAGGTTGAAAGACAGATTGATAGACAAATTGACACACAAATTTATAGACAGATAAATAGAAAGATTGATAGAAAGATAGTTAAACAACTAGTTAGATAGATATATATACATATAGATAGTTAGATAGATAGAAAGTTAGATAATTAGACAAATAGATAGAAAAATTATTAGATAGATATATAGAGAAATACATAAATAGATTGATATATAAATTTATATACAGAGAGATAAAAAGATACATAGACTGACTTATAGAAATAATGATAGACAGATAGATAGATAGATAGATAGATAGATAGATAGATTGATTGATTAATTGATAGATTGATATACAGATAGATTGAATGATTTATAGATAGATAAAAATATAGATAGATAAATAGATTGGTAAATAGATAAATAGATAGATAGATCAAAAGATTATTTGTTAGATAGATAGATATATAAATAGACTAATTATAGAAAGTCATATAAATAGATAGATTGGTTGATTGATAGATAGATAGTTAGACAGATAGAAAGATAAATATATAGACAAATAAATAGATATATATAGATAAACAAATTGACATATATAATGATATACAGATAGATAAAAATATAGATAGATAGATAAATAGATGAATAAAAAGAAAGATATATATATATATATATATTTATATAAATATATATAAAATTAGATAAACAGACAGAAAGATATATAGATACATAGACAGATATATTGACATATATAATGATAGATAAATAGATATATATTTATAGACAAATAGTTAGATAAATAAATAAATAAATATATATATATAGAAAGTTATATAGATACAGATAGAAAAATAGACAGATAGATTTATAGATAGATAGATAGATAGACATATAGATACATAGATGGTTTGACAGATAGAGAGACAGATAGATAGATATATAGATCGATAGATATGGAAATAGATAGATAGATAGATAGTAAGATATATATATATATATATAGACCAATAGACAATTAGAAAGAGTGATAGATAGATTGACAGAAAGAAAGACAGATAGATAGACATACACATAGATAGACTGATAAATATACCAAAAAATAGATAGATAGATAGATTGATAGATAGATTGATAGAAAAATTGATTGACAAATGCTTAGATAAATTGATATATAGATAGATAGATTGATTGATTTATAGATATATTGATAGACTAATTAATATACATAATGATAGCAAAATAGATAGATAATTGATACACAAAAGGAAAGATAAATAGATAGACAGATAGAAAAATAGATAGATAGTTATATATAAAGATAGATAGATAGATAGATAGACAGATAGATAAATAAATAAATAAATATATATATATATATATAGATAAATATATACATAGATAGATAGATACATAGATAGATGGTACATATACAAATTGAAAGACAAATAGATAGACACATAAATAGACAGATAAATAATCAAATAGATAGAGAAATAAAGAGATAGAAAAATAGATAGATATATAGATTGAAATATAGATAGAAGGATTAAGAAATAAATAAACATATAGATAGATAGATAGACAAATAGAAAGATAGTTAGATAAATAAATAGATAGACAAATAGACAGATTGATAGGTAGATAGATATACAAATAAATAAATATATAGATAGACAAATAGATATACAGATAGATAGATAGACTGATATATTGATAGAAATATTGACAAATAGAAAGATAGATAAATAGACATATGGATAGATAGATAGAAAATTGGATATAGAGATAAATAGATAGACAGATAGGTAGGTAGATTGATGGATAGATAGAAGATAACAAGACATATATATTGACAGATATATAGATAGATAGATAGGTAAACAGATAGACAAATAAAAATACAAATACATTAATAGTTAAATAGATATATTTAAATATAGATTGATTTATAGATAGATAGATAGATAGATAAATTGATAGAATGATTAAAAAATAGATTGATATATAGATTGATAGATAGATTGATAGATAGATATATATATATATAGATATTTAAATAGGCAAGCATTCAAGTAATGTGGTAGGAAGACAAGCAGGTAAATAGATAAACAAACAAATAGATATATAGACAGTCACACAAATAGATAGATAGATACATAGATAGACAAATAGACACAAAGTTAGATAGATAGATAGATAATTTGATAGTCGGATAGAAATAAAGATAGATAGATTGATTGATAAACAAATAGATTGATAGATAAATAGACAGACATATAGATAGATAGATAAATAAAAAGAAAGATAGATAGCCAGATAGATAGATAGATATACAAATAGGTAGATATATTTATATATAAGGAGATTGAAAGATAGACATATAGAATGATTGATAGATTGATTGATATGCATATTGATATACAGACATATAGATAGTATATTTATATATATAAATAGATTGATTGAAAGAAATATAGATAGATAGATATATAGATAGATAGATATATAGATAGACAAATAGATATTTAGATTATTAGGCTCATAGATAGAGATATTATTAGATAGATTGATTGATAAATAGATAGATAAATATATAGACATAGTTTCTTAGATATATAGATCGATAGATAGACAAATAGATATACAAATAGATAGACTAATATAAAAGATTGATAGATAGAAACATAGATAGATTGATAGAATGAATGATAGACAGATAGATTGATAGATTAATATAAAGATAGATAGATAGATTGTCTAAATAATTGTTAGTTAGATGTATAGATAAATAGATAGATAGATAGATTATTAGATAGATAGAAATAAGGATAGATGGATTGATGTATAGACAGATAGATAGACAAATAGAACATCAAATAGATAAACAAATAGAAAGATATTTAGAAAGATAGTTAGATAAGTAAATATATACATTGATAGATAGATTGAAATATAGTCAGATAAATAGATAGATAGACAAACAGATAGATAAATAGATAGAAAGATAGGTAGGTAGACCGATATATAGATTGATAGATAGATTCATAGACAGATAGATAGATAGATAGATATTCATATAGATTGACTGATATATAAAGATATTAATAGACAAATAGATAGATAGATAGATAAATATATAGATAGACATATCGACATAAACATAGATAGATAGATAGATAAATAGTTAGATAATTAGATAGAAAAATAAATAGATACAATATTATATAGATAGATAGATAGATAGACTGACATAGATATATATAGATAGATAGATAAACCGACAAATAGACAGGTAGAAAGACTAACATATAAATAGTAGACAGATAGATAGTTAGTTAGACAAATAGATAGACATATTGATAGATAGATTAATTTATAGATAGATAGACAAATAGATGGACAAGTAGATACATAAATAGATATACAGATAGATAGACTAATAGATAAATAGATAGATATATAGATAAACAAATAGATAGATAGATAGACAGATAGATAGAAAGATATATAGAAAGACTTATAGATAGAAATATAGATAGAAAGATAGATAGATAGATAGATAGAATGACAGATAGACAAATAGAAAGATAGACAGATTTACAAATTGATAGATATATAGATAGATAGACAGATAAATAGATAGAAATATAGACAAATTGATAAATAGATAGATAGGTATATAGATAGATTGATTGATTGATTGGTAGATAGATTGATAGATAGGCATATTGATAGACAAGTAGGTAGACAAATCGATAGATAGAGAGGCATGTAGATAGATAGATAGATAGATAGAAAGAAAGATAGATAGATACATAGATAGAAAGAAAGAAAGATAGATAGATAGAGAGAAAGATTGATATATAGACACATAGTTAGACAGATAGATTCACAGATAGTTAGACACAACGATAAAGATAGATAGATAGATAGATTGATTGATTGTTTGATAGATAGACATATAGATAGAATTACAGATAGTTCGATAGATAGACAGATAGTTCAACATGTTTATTGATAGAAAGACTGATAGATAGATAGGTAGGTAGATAGATAGATACACAAATAGAAAGATAGATAAATATATAGGTAGAATGATAGATAGATTACTAGATCGGTTGATAGACACATTGATTGATATATTTATAGACTTATAGATAGAAAGATTGATATACAATTAGACAAATAGATAAATAGATAGATAGATATATAAACGGATAGATAGATAGGAAAATTGATAGATTGATAGATTGACAGATAGATAGATTGATTCTTACATAATTAGATAGATAGAAAGATTGACAATAAGTTATACAGATCGATAAACAAATAAAGAGACTTATAGATATATATATCGATAAACAATTAGATTGACATATAGACAAAAAGATAGATATAAAGATAGATAAATTGATAGATAAATAGAAAGTCACATAGTTAGACACATAGATAGACACATAGATAGACATATTGAAAGAAAGATAGATAGCCCCCAAGATAATTAGTTTAAAAAATCACTCGCTAATTAGTTATCTGGAAATTTTTCTTTATAATTATATATTAATAGCAAGCGATTAGTCCTTAAATTATAATTATCAAAAAAGATATCCAGTTTGCTAGGGATTCTTCCCTAACTATTTAGCTCAAGATTAATTTTTGTCATTAATCTATACTGAATTATTTTTATATATATTATTTGTTTTAATATTTGATGTAATTTTGTATATTAAAGGTTTGTCATGGTCAATGGATGAGGAATCTTTGAAAGACACCTTCTCTTATATAATTATAAAAATAGGATATAATAAATAAAAAATTTTAAAAATATTTAAATACTAATAAAATTTTATCTTAATAAACACTAAAATAAATATTTTTAATTTAGAAATTTTATAAATTTATGCAAAATATTATCTGAATTATTTAATTATGATATATAAATATACTTATTAAGAACTACATTAAATAATTAATTCTATAATTATAAAAATTTTTTAAAATATTTGAATTAATAAATGAACATACGTAAACATTTGTATTTATAAAAACCAAATATAATTATTTGTATGATAAAAAATATTGACAAAAATGTGAATTAACGAATAAACAACTAAATATTTATATTAATAAAACTTAAAATAATTACTTTTATGATTATAAGAATCTTTAAAAAAATATTTTCAAAAAAATTTGAATTATTTGAATTTTAAAAAAAATTATATTTTTTCAAAATTTTAAATAAAATAAATTGATATTTATGTATAAATAAATGCTATTGCAGTTTGGTGAACATTATATTTACATTTCAACGTGTTCCAAATATTTTTATTTATTATCAACTCATCTAATTTCTTTCATTTTTAGATGTTACATTACTTTCTTCAATGGGGCATTTCCATATAAATTTTGAATGGGAATTATCAATGAGCTAATATGTTTCTTAAATCAATGAGTTTTTGGCGCATAACTCAATTACTTAAAAATTTTTGGCCATGGATGCTGGATGTTAGAGTGAATCATTCATGATGATTTTCTTCACTAACAGGCTAACTTATGAAAAAATTAATTATTTGTGGCTCCATACTAATATTGAGGAACCATTGGTTTTGGCTATGCTCAGAACCTCAATATTCAAATTCAGAATATAAATGGTTTATATGTTGATTCCATGTGTGTGTTTCTTATGGAACTTCTTAAAGAATATCTGAAAAAAAAAGAAAAATATCATGGATGCACATAAGGTGCTGACATATATCAGAAAAACACAATAAATTGATAAATTTTGGTATGTGGGGGCAAGCTACATATGTGTTGGGACTTTTGCAAAAATTTGTGAGTTTAAAAAGGATGTGGGACATTCTTCTATGTACGCCTTAGAAATTATAAAATCACCCATTCCTTCAAGATATCTTATGGGATTTAAATTATCTAATTTTAAATGTAATTTTGAAACACATATGCAACTATAGACATTATGAGATTTAAAGGATCCAATATTTAAGAAAATAAAAATATTTCTCAATTATTATATCATTTATCTTTTTTTTTTAATTATTTTATGTTTTATATGAGAACTTTAAGTATGTAAGTTATCATAATCATTTTCATATTTTTATAAAGAGGATTTCAAAACATATATGTAGTTAGAATTATATGTGTGTATTGTATGCTATATTTTTTTATTTGTGTATTTATTCTTTATGACTTAAATGTGTGATTTGATAAATTCTAATTTATTAGATTTTATAAGAATTTTATAGTTAAAAGTATTTAAGTGACAATAATACTAAGATGTGTAATAACTTAGGAAATCTTCATGTTGAATGTATATATAAGAATAATATTGAGATGTGTGATATTTTTAAAGTCTTGAAGCGATGATAAGTGACATGATCCAAGTAAGCTAAGTCTCATATTTGAAACTTGTCAGATATAGCTGTTAGAGATCTGGCTTAGATTTCCTTTCAATTTACCAAAATAATATTTGTAGAGAATTTTTTATTAAGTGCTAAAGGGAAGATCACAAGTGGATCTACTCCTCCTCGAGGTATTGATGATAATTTTTCAAAGCCTACTAGTTTAGATGAAATTTAATTTAGTGTGTCGTTTTGGTCTGTCAAAGGTTCCACATACAAGCCATATTTTGACATTGACACTTGTTATAAAATGAGATCCAGAAATTAAAATAAATAATTAAATTTAACTTTAACACAAATTGAAATAGCATAAATCAAATTTCAATAACTCTTATATACATATTAACAGATAAAAACCCCTTATATAGGAGGCAAGTTCATTTGAGTGGCCCACATAAGTTGGGTGCTCCCATCAAGAAGGAAAATAAAAGTAATAAACCCCAAATTTCAAATAAGTAACTCCAATAACAAATTTCAATATCCTTTTTATACAGGTGTTTGAAAGTTCAAAATATCAAAAGTTAAATAAACAAATTAATTTTAACTAGAATCAAAGAATATTTACTTGTAACATAATAAACTAAAATTAATTAAAACAATAATTGTGTTGGCGATAATAAGAGCATCCAATGATGTTCTCAAATAATTTTTGGGTGTTCAAGAGAAGATCCTAAAAAGCTAGAAGTTCATTATAGTTAGATTATAGGCAATGATGTCGGCTCGTGAAGGAAGGTTGGCTCACATAAGGGGTTTACATGAAAAAATTTCTGAATAGAATCAATTTGTATGATAAGAATTAATAATGAAAGCATATGACAACATGAAAATTTTCCAAATTGTGGGTTAAATTGTTTATGGGCCTTATTACAAACATATGATACAACAGGCATGGGTGACCCATTAAATTTGAAACTCTAGGATGAGAAGACAATCCTGGATTAGAAGAAACATCTACAAGATTCATCAAAGTAGAACTTGAACTTGCCACTATATATGGAACATCTTTAAGTTGTATTGAAAAATCCCTATCATGCAATTCATCATCTTTACCATAAAAAATACTACTAGTGAAATTATGTGTAATGTCTATAATATTTAGTTTTTTTTATAAACTACTTTGTATAACCAAAGTGTTTTTTATTTCAATATTTTGTTATTGAAGAAAATAAAATATTGAAAGATTGGGAATGAAGCAGTGGCACAATAATAGGTGTCCTACTACCCGGTCAATGGGCCAAAGAAAATTTTGGAGCACACCTTGATCTATCCAAGTGATCTGACCAGCTCCATCATTGATATCGAAAAATTATTTAATATGAATTGATTTTTATTCCTGTTTTTCACTGCTGTCAATTTTCTACAAAATTGGTAATTTTCATTTTCTCTCTCTACGTGATTTTTTTCTTGGTGATTACTACATCCATAAGACATTGTGTTGGTAATAATCAATAAACACATAAGTATTTTTCTAGTGGATGTAGCTAGTCAGGCTGAATTACTAGTGAATCACATAATTTTCCATGTTTTTAGATTATTATTTGATTTTCTGCTATGATACTGGATTCTGGTTGTAGATATATCATTTTTCACTTTTCTTCTTCTGAATCTATAAATTTACAAATCTTGGTAGCGGAATTACTAACAATGTCTCATTTCAAATCATAAAGCCAACAAATTCATCATGTTGTCTAAGCAAGGAAATATTTTTTTCATGACTAGTTGACTTTTTAATAAAATCAAAAGAATTCAGCTTTGTAATGATTAAAGGATTATACTATGAAAAATTTAACTTATTATAAAATATAAATTTCCTAGCATCATTAAGATCATTACCAAATCATATGTATTTGGATTAAATTGTTCTTTTTGATTTAGAATATTTAGTCTAAGATTGCCTTGACATATGAAAGGAACTCTGACTAACAACAAATGTAGTTTATGTTCTATATTTATTGTATATTTTTAATATATTCATAATAGAATAAGTTGAATTTCTTATTTTCTTTTAGAATAAGTGTCATGATAGTCTATATGGAGGAAATAATTCTCTACAAGAAAAATCCCAAATAGCTAGGGACAATTCCCTAGCTAAATGGGGGGTTTCCATCACTAAATAGGATATTACGATGGATTAACGACGGATGCTTTCCAAATCTAAAGTGCTCGTTGCTAAAAACTAGTGAGGGAATGAGTCCCTTGCTAAAAATTTTTAGCGACGGAAATATCCTTAGATAAAATAAAAATTTTCCTAGATAAATTAGCAAGTTAAATGTGAGTTTCCATCACTAAACGAATATAATGACGGAACCTTTTCTAATCTAAAGTGTTTGTCGCTAAAAATGAAGGAGGGAAAGAGTCCCTAGCTAAAAATTTTAGCAATTAAATATTTCCTAGCTAAAATAATTATTCCCTAGCTAAATTAGCAAGGGAAAATTCCCTAGCCAAATTAGAAAGAGAAAAATCTCTAACTATTTTCATTTCAAAACTGTTTTCAGAATTTTATTTTTTTTTCAAAAAATTTAATTAAATAATTTAATATTTTTATATTAAATTAAATAAAAACACAAACAATAAATGATAATTTATAATTAATAAAAAATAAAATCATTTAATAAATTATTCTGATATAATATTTAACATAATTAAAACAAAAACATAACAAAATGTTATTATATCTTATTCAACAATGTATCTACCAATAGTGCATAAATTATAATCTATATGTGCATTAACATTGCAATCTCTCCCTCAGCTCCTCCGATCACCATCTTTTTCTATGAAAAAGTGTCTGAGTCACGATGCATCATGTCTAGTGAAAATTTCTTTCTCTTCTACAAACTTCAGATGGAAAACATTGTGATATCATATCTATACAAAAATTAAACCAGTCAATCAAATCAAAATAAATAAATAAATAAAGTTCTATTTTGATAAATATATAATACTGTAATATATATGTACATATATACTAGCATTTCACTAATTACATATAATACTGTTGTATATATGTCCATATATATTGATATATATATATATATACACACACACACACACACACACACACATATACATATATAGAAGTATAAATGTATATATACATTACAATATATATGTACATATATACTACAGTGTATATGTTTACACGGGTATATATGTATATGTACATATATACTAGTATATATGTATAAGTATTTATATGTACATATATATTTGGTATATATACATATAGACTACAATGTATATGTACATATATAAATGTAAACATATACACTGTAGTGTATATGTATACATTGGTATATGTATATGTATATATATACAAGTAATAATATGTACATATATACTTAGTATATGTACATATATACTATAGTGTATATGTACATATATATGTACATATATATGTACTTGTATGTACATATACACTATAATGTATATGTACAAGTATGTACATATATACTGGTAAATACTTGTACATATATACCAATGTATACATATACACTATAGTATATATGTGCATATACAGTGCAGTGTATATGTACATATACTATAGTGTATATATGTACATATACACATATATTAGTAAATATTTGTACATATATACTAGTATATGTGTGTGTGTGTGTTTTATACCGATATATATGTGTATATACATATATACTTGTATATATGTATAATTATTTATATTAGAGTTGAGCATAAAAATCTATTTTGGAGCATGCACATCAAACAGCTAAAAATTATGTCATAAACATAAAAAAATAAACAAACACATAACCATGGCTGCAAAAATCATCTTTGTTTGTTTGAAATTTGTAACTAGATTTTATAGGATAAAAGTTCAATACATACATACATATAGTGCATAAAGTATAATCTATTCATTAAATTGATGTTGCTTTATCTCCCCCAACTCCTCCGGTGACTAGCTTTCTGCTGCGACAAAGCTCTCCTAGTCACGGTACATCATAACTAGTGAAAAATCTCTTCTCTTCTATAAGCTTTGTATGAAAAATATTGTGGTACCATATATGTACGAAAATTAAACAGTCAATCAAATCAAAATAAATAAATAAAATAAGTTTTTTTTTGATAAATATATAATACTACAGTATATATGTACATATATACTATAGTATATATGTACATATTTACTATAGTTTATATGTACAAATATACTATAGTATATATGTACATATTTACTATAGTTTATATGTACATATATACAAGTGTATACATATACACTATATTATATATATACAAGTACACTATAGTGTATATGTACATATACTATAGTGTATATATGTACATATATTGAGTATTTATATGTACATATAAATATGTACATATACTATAGTGTTTTGTACATATATACTGGTATATATGTACATATACATATAGACTGGTATATATGTACATATACATATAGACTGGTATATATGTACATATACATATAGACTGGTAATATGTACAAGTATTTTTATGTACATTATACTCAATATATGAACATATACACTATAGTGTATATGTACATATATACTAGTGTATACATATACACTGTAGTATATATATACATATATATGTACATGTATGTACATATACATTGTATTGTATATGTACTAGTATGTACAGATCTACTGGTAAATACTTGTACATATAAACCAGTGTATACATATTCACTGTAGTGTAAATGTACATATACTATACCATATATATGTACATATATTGAGTATTTATATGTACATATAAATATGTACATATACTAAAGTGTATATGTACATATATACTGGTATGTATGCACATATACACAAAAACTAGTAAATACTTGTACATATATACTAGTATATATGTATATGTGTACAAATACATATATACTGGTATATATGCACAAGTATTTACATAAAGTAGAGCGTAAGCACCCATTATGGAGCATTAACATCAAACAGCTATATATTTTATTATAAGCATAAAAAATCATCTTGGTTTGTTCAAAATTGCGTTGAACCTGAAAATATAAGGCACGAGAAATTAACAACTAGATTTTACATGATGAAAGTTCAATACATGCATACATACATACTTAGATACATACATACATATATGCCCTTTTCTCTTCACTCTACAAGTATTTACATAAAGTAGAGCATAAATATTCATAATGAAGCATGAACATCAAACAATTAGATAGTCTATCATAAGCATTAAAAAAGGAACAAGCACCTTGACCAGGGCTACAAAAATAATCTTTGTTTGTTTGAAATTGCGTTGAACCTGGAAACACAAGGCACAAGAAATTTGTAACTAGATTTTACAGGATGAAAGTTCAACACACACACACACACACACATGGATACATACATACATGGATACATGCATACATATATGGCCTCGTTTTATATCTTCCCTCTACAAGTATTTACATAAAGTAGAGCGTAAATATCCATTATGGAGCATTAACATCAAACTGATAGATATTCTATCATAAGCATAAAAAAATGGAACAACGCCTTAGAACCTGGGCTACAAAAATATCTTTCTTTGTTCGAAATCGTGGCGAACCTAAAAACACAAGGCAAAAAAATTTGCAACTGAATTTTATAGGATGAAAATTCAATACATACATGCATACATACATACATGGATACACACACACACACACACACACACACACACACACACATACATACATGGATACACACACACACACACACATACATGGATACACACACACACACACTCACAGACAGACATACATACATACATATATATATATATATATATATATATATAAGAACAAGCTAAAATAAATGATTAAATTTTAACATATGAATGTTTGAAATTGCATCATCAATAAAAAACTATACTCATAACCAGATGGAAGACATAGCCTAAAAAATTATAATTTATTAGTGAGGCCTTGATTTTGGATATCACCCTAAATCAAGAGAAAAGATGGACCTACCTGAACTTACCTAGAGAGAGAATATTAATGAAAGCACGTCATTATCATACTTTTAAAATATTTAGGCGTGCTAAATTATTAAAATATTACAATTGGATATTTGTTTTTCTCTGACCAATTATAATTTGTAAAAGAATATTAATTCTAGATGTTTGATAAATTTTCTCAGTATCTTCAAAATTAAAAAAAATGCATAAATGATGAATACTTAACATCATTTTCACTCCTAAAAATAAGAACTACAAGAAAAGCATTATTCAATAATATCATTGGAGGTTGTACCCAGAATACAAGACCCTTGCTTAGTGCAAGATTTATGAGATATTGATATCTCAATAATATTCTTTCAAAAATCAATAAAAGCTCTGTCTAATACATCTCAAATACATGACATATTGTCCTTTGACAAATATACTTGTCATCACATCAAGACAATGACCTCTAATATATACATACAAAATAAGAACTTCTAAAGTAATCATGATCTACTAGACATGACTTTTAAATTTCACCAAGAGAGAGAGATAGGAATGAGCATTAAAAGACTTGATGATCTCAATCCAAAGATGTATATACTAAATGGATACATTCAAAATCTATTTTAAATGAGTTTTCTATCATATCAGTTGATCTAGTTTAGAATAATGAGTCGGACATTCCAATTACATTATAGACAAATATATATAATAAAGAGGGACCCAGGGAAAAGATCGATCGACAAGACTATGTTGGTAATGAATCATTTTACATAGCCTTATAATATTGATTTTTGGAACACATTATTTCATATGATTAACATGACCACTAATAGGTTATTACTTTCTATTTATCATCACATATATAAAATAAGTATTAGTTAGATATAAAGAATACATTCCTTTATAATAATTTATATACAAAAATGCTTATGTAGTAGTCATTAGGATTTATTGTTCCTGGAAGCAGATAACACATATATGATATACAGAATATGAAAGGCAATTTATAGCTTCAAGTAGTCTCTCAAGAAATGATTTAATAATTTTACTCAATATTTACTATATTTTGTCATAGAAATATGTCAAATTTTTTTATTTTTTAAAGATGATCAAGATATTAGTATGTGAAACTAATTGTATATGATGATAATGATCTAATTACATGAGATAATCAGTTTGATATATCTAAACTAAAATCTACAAACCAAGTTTCAGACATTATTTGAAATATATAATATTTTTTTTAGTATTAAGATCAAATACTCAAAAAGTTTGACAACTCTTTCGCAGAGAAAATAAATTATATATATTTTATTTGATAAGATATATCATGATGTACATTGTTGGCTTACTACTTGATTTAAATATTGTTATGTATAAAGCTTTTATAGTTTTATATATAGTAAGATACAATTATTTATAGTTATATGTCTATAAAAATTTTTATATAGTTAAACATATAGTTATATATTGATATATTCATACAAATAGTTACACATAAATATTACAAAGTTATAAACAAATATATTGGTTTACATATATGTATACATATATGTATACTTATCTACAAATATAGTTATATTTAATTATATAGTGTTATAGTTATACAAATATTTATATATAGTAGACACATAATTAAACATAATGTTGTATGTTGTTTAAGCATTTAAAAAATGAATTATTATTAGATGATCACTTTTTTCATGTGCAATATCTCTCTTATTTCCTGATTCTTATAGTAAAAGATAAAATAAATAAGATTACGGATTCATTTATTCATTTTAATTAATATATGAAATATGTGAAAAATTCTTCTTCTCATTTATAATTTTTCAAGAAACATATTGGAGAAGAAAGAATTGTGTCTAACAAATCATTGTGTTTGGATATACCAACAAGATAAATCTCAACATATTTAATGATATGTATAATTATAGCTCATAAAAAAACATCTGAATGAATACAAGAACAAAAATAAATAAATTCTATGATTGAACAAAAAGGATAGATAATTAAAGAAGATTGACAAATGATGAGAAGTTTGTATGATTTCTTAAAAAAGTTTATACCACCACATTACATATTTAGGGGTCAAAATATCAAATATATTACTTTTAACACTTATTTTCATGAAGTGAATTGCTTCAAATCATACTTTATAATGATAACAAAGAAAAAATATTTTTTTTTGTGAATAATGCCCATAATAATGAGCATTACATTTTAAATATATCGTCACAATGACAAGATGAATGTGGTATTAATTGTAGTGATATTGTTGGATCCTTGTTATAAGTTAAAATACGTGAAATTTTATTATTCAAAATTTAACATACTACCGAGATTAAAAAGATAATAAGAAATATAAAATCTTTTATAAGTTAATTTACCAATAATATTCATTAACACTATTAAAAAAATACTTCTAACTGTATTATTAATATTCTCAAAACTCTAAAAATAATAACAATAATATAGAACACTGATAAATTATTTTGTAACATAAAGAAATTAGGGAATACATGTAAGAAGTCTCACGACTACACTAAAATGTTGGAGTATAAATGGGACCACAACTACCAGTATGTTGTGGTTATTATTTGAATTGAAAACTCAGAACCTCAAACAAGAAATAAAAATGCAGAAATAGAAATCAGATAGATATTCATGAGCACCTACATCACATAATAATAAGAAAATACATATAATATTGGAACCAAATAACATGGAAATAAACTTCATGTCAATCATTAGAACATGTCAACATTCAACACAATTATACATCAAAACTGGCATAACATTATCATAATCATAGTCTCGCAATCTCTTTGCTCCAATGTAAATTATGGTTTTCATATCAATCCAACCACATATTCCAAAAGAGAATTGTATATAGAGTGGTGGGAAAATATTTAAAAAATATGAATTAATGTTCAGCATGAATATTCCACGGAATTTCAGGATTGCCAGAACTCCACAAGAATATCTACATGAAGAGTTATTAGTGATGGACCTCTTTTGTGAGAATTATGTTTTAGATTAATAATGATTTCGCCATGTTTCTAAAGTGGAGACAAAACAAGCAACATGCCTACATTACTAATGAAGTACCTTTGGCTACATAATGTACTCATGGATTGATCTTGATTCACGAATTTACTCAATGACATCGAACATGGTAGTGAATTTTTTTCACAAAGCTGATTATTGGATTATGAATAAAAAAACATGGAAGAATGGCCAACCTGATGACTTTATCGGATCTCTTCGATGAGGCCACTTTTTTCCATGGAAGATTAATCATTAAAGACTAATGAGTTTTATGGTTTTACAGCAGAAAAGATCACTCCACACTGGAGTCGAGATAGAGAGAGGCCAATAGAGAGACTTAGATTTTATTAAGTTTATTAAGTTAAAGACTAGTTACAATCTCTAACTATTAAGTTTATTAAGTTTTATTAGGTTTTAAAATTCCATTAATGTTTAAATTTAAATTATCGAAACATTTAATATACAATATATATATATATATAACTTCAAGGGGGCATTTGTTTTTTTACTTTATGCTTAATAGAACTTTTTTTTAGCTTAATGCTTAATAGCACTTAATAGCATTAAGAATTAAGTTGTTTTTTTAATATTATATTTCTATTAAGGGAGAAAGGATGTTTTCTTTATAAAGGGGAACTCGAAAATGTTGGGTTGATAGTTAGTTTAGGCATAAACTATCTATCTATATAATTTACATTAGTGGAAATTATGAATTCCATATCACCTATACGCATATATGTTGCATGCTCACTTGAAGTTGTCATCTTCAAAAATTGATGCCATGTTTGCACATCAGATGTCCTACAAAGAATTTTTGTTAGTTTAGTCAACCAAACAAAGAACAAAACTTGAATTAAGAACAATGATGCCACCAAAAAAATTTCCTCCTATTAGCTACACATGAGCAAAAATCATGTGCCCACAAGTTACTCATTATTCATTCTTCAAGAAGTGAGAAGATAAAAGTTTTGAGACTACAAATCTAGTGAAAGACTTGTGTTGGAGAAGCTCTTTCAACTTATCATCACGTATTAATTTCCACCAATCTGATGGATCCTATAAAAAATAATTGAAATTGAAGTATAGCACCACATATTCTCATCGGGGAAGGTGAAGATGATGAATGTTGGCATAGATGTAAATTATTTTTTTTTCTATAGTCTCACATCTTCTTTACAACATCAAAACGAGATAATGTATCTTCATCTATACCACTAAATTTTATGAGAGCGTCTGAAAGATGAACAGGAAGCCAGAAATCAAAAAGTTAAGAAATAATTAACAAAAACCAAAAATAGTTCAAAAATAATTTAGATACAAAAATTACATAGTTAAAACAAAAATATAACATAGTTTCATCAACATTTAAAACTAAATCATCCTCATAATTAGCTGGTGCATTTGTGCTAGCCTCTCCTATTTTTGGTTACATCAACATTTAAACTAAAAATAATTCACCTATACCCTCAGGCCACACTTGCCAATTTCTAATTTTTTGTATGTGTGAAAAATAAATTGGCAAGTTTTTTTGTGTACATAAGTATATTAGTACACATGATTCATTATAAACAAAAAAAATGTAGATGTAAAGCAAACATAGACTACACTAAATAAGCAACTTCACACACACCACACATCTACTACTTTAGATATATATACTTTATGCACATTTTTTAAAAATAGAATGATTTACTGTATTACTAATCAAATTATCTATCATATTACTCATGTGAGCATTATATAATGATGGAATAATTACTTATTATAAATGTATACACGAAATAAGTTTTAATGCATAGCCAGTGTGATTTCAGAATGTATGGTATCTTGCTCTTCTTTGAAATTCAAATATTATACAAGACATCAATCTATCTATTGTCTTTATGTATAAATATCTTTCTATTTATTATTATATAAGTCAATGTGTCTAACTATCTAACTATATATCTAACTAACTAACTATCTATCTATCTATCTATCATATATCTATCTATTTGTCTACGTGTCTATCTGTCTATCTTTTTTTCATCTATCATTCAATCTATCAATCTATATGTTTTTCATCCAATCTATCTATAAGTATATCTATTTATTTTTCAATCAATTTATATGTCTATATAACTCTTTGTGTATGTGTCTATCAATCGATTTATCTTTCTATCGATGTGTCTTTGTGTTTGTGTCTATCTTTCGATCTGACTATCTGTCTATCTATCTATTTGTATATCTATCTATCTATTTTTATGTGTATATGTCTATCTTTCTATCAATCTATCTATCTAGCTATTTGTGTATCTATCAATATATATATATATATATATATATATATATATATCTATCTGTCATTCTAAAAACTAGTCTATATGTATATCTTTTTATCTATCTATCTCTTTATCTATCTATATGTCTATCTATCATTATATATAACTTTTTATCTATCTATATGACTATATGTCTATTGGTTTATCTATCAATCTGACTATCTCTCAATATGTATGTCTATCAATCTATCTATCTATGTATTTATCTATCTTTCTGTCTATCTATCTATCTATTGGTTTTTCTCTATATCTATCTATATGTCTATTTGTTTATCTATCTATTTGTCTATAAGTTTATCAATCAATAAATCTATCTATCTATATATATCACAATTTCTCTATCTTTCTACCTATCTATATGTTTATTTATGTATCTATCTATATATCTGTCTGTCTATCTTTCTATCTATCTCGTATACTATCTATATATTTATCTATCTATCTTTCAATCTATCTAGTGATTTGACTATTTATTTATCGACATGTCTATCTATCTATCTATATATCTATATGAATATCTATCTATCTATATAAATATATTTCTATCTATATATTTTTCTTTCAGACTATTTTTCTATCTATCTATATGTGTTTCTATCAATCTATCAATATATATATCAATGTATTTATCTATCTATCTATCCATCTATCTGTATATCTGTCTATCTATCTAACTATTTATCTATCTATCAATCTATCTGTCGATCTATTTAACTATTTAACTATCTATCAAACTATATGTCTATCTATCTATCAATCTATCTATCTTTTTTCTGTCTCTTTATCTTTCACCCTATCTATCTATCAATCTATTTATCTATTTATCAATCTATATGTCTATTTATTTATATGTTTTCTATCTATCTATATATCTACCTTTCTATATGTTTATCATCTACAATATATTGGTCTATCAATCTTTCTATCATTCTATCTAACTATCTATTTATCTGCCAATTAAACTATCTATTTGTGTATCTTAGCATCTATATATGTGTCTATATGTCTATCAATCAATATATCTATTTATCTATCAATCTATTAGTCAATATATATGTTAACTATCTATCTATCTATCTATTTATCTATCTATCTATATATCTATCTAATTTTCTATCTATCTAAATGTCCATCTGGCTGTCTAACTAAGTTTCTATCTATCTATATGTATATCTTTTTACATATCTATCTCTATATCTTTTCGCAATGATTGTCTGTTTCTTTATCTATTTGCCAATTTATCAATATGTATATTATTCTATATATCTATCTATCTATGTATTTGTCTGTCTATTAGTCTAATTATCTATCTATCTATTATTCTATTTGACTATCTATCAATCTAACTATTTGTGTATCTGTTGCTCTATCTATTTATTTTACTATATGTCTATTTGTAGCTCTATCTATCTATCTATCTGTCTATCTTTCTATCTATCTATAAGACTATCTATCTATCTATATTTCAGATTATCTACCATTCTGCTTATATCTCTTTTTGTCTTTTTGTCTATTTATCTATCACTCTATCTACCTATCTTTATATCTATCTGCCAAATGACTAACTAACTAACTATCTATCTATTGATCTGTGTCTATCTACATATATGTTTATCTATGTATTTGTCTATCTATAAATCTATCTTTCAATATATCTATGAATCTTTCTATATGTCTCTTTGTATATATATATATATATATGTATATCTTTATCTATTTATATGACTATACTTATATCAGTCAATCTATCTATCTTTTTATCTTTCTATCTATATAATTATATTATGTTTATCTATATATCTTTCTATATGTCTATATATCTATCTATCTTTCTTTCTAACTATCTATATTTTATATATTTATCATTGTATCTATCTATCTATCTATTAATCTATCTTTCTATTTGGATATCTATCTATCTGTATATCTCTCTATCTGTCTATTTGTCTATTAGTCTATCTGTAAATATTTTTATGTCTATCTATGTATTATGAATGTATATATCTATCTATTTTTCTATGTGGCTCCTTATCTATCTATCTATCTATTTGTCTATTTGTCTATCTATATTTCTATTTATCTTTATATCTGTCTATCTATATATCTTTTTTTTCTTTTTCTATCTATACATTTGACTATCTATTTATCTATCTATATGCCTACCTACTTATTTGTCTATCTGTCTATATATCTAAATGTCTATCTTTCAATCTATCAATCTATCAAAATGTCTTCCTCTCTATCTATCTATCTATCTAACAATCTGGCTATCGATATGTCTATCTATCTATCAATATATTTGTGTATATATCTATTTTTGTTTCAATCAATCTATCTATCTATCTATATGTCTATCTATTTATATCTTTGTCTACTAACTATCTATCTATCTATTTATTTATCTTTCTATCAATTTACCTATTTGTGTATATGCATATCTATTTATCTATCTTTTTTTTATCTGTCAATCTATCAAACTATAAATCTATGTATTTGTCTATCATATATATTTATGTATTTGTCTAACTATCTATTTGTGTTTCTATTTATAAGTTTATTAGTCATTAGTCAATTTATCTATATTTATATGTGTCTATCTCATTATTTGTCTATCTATCTATATATCTATCTGTCTATCTACCTATCAATTTATTTATTTATCATTCTAATAGTCAATCTATTTATTTATCTATCTATATATCTATCCATCTATCTATCTTTCTATTTTTCTATCTTTCTGATTATCTATCTATCTATCTGTCTATCTATCTATTTTTCTACCTACCTACCTACCTACCTATCTGAATATCTTTCTATCTATATGTGAATATATGAATCTATCTATTTATCTATCTATCTATTTGTCTATTTCTCTATCTGTTTGTCTATCTATCTATTTGCCTTTATGTCTATCTATATATGTTTTAATCTTTCTATCTGTCTATCTGTCGATCTACATTTCTATCTATATGTATATCTTTATATCTATCTATTTATATGTCTATCAATCTAAGAGTCTCTCTATTTATCTCTTTGACTATCTTTATATTTGTCTATCTATTTATCTATCTATATTTTTATAAATCTATTTACCTATCTATCTATCTATATTTCTATCTTTCTAATTATGTATCTATGTATTTGTCTAAATATCTATATATCTAACTATCTATCTATTTGTCTATCTATCTATATATCATTATATCTATTTTTCTGTTTATCTATCTATTTGTCTATCTATTTATTTGCTTATTTATGTTTATGTCTATCTGACTATATATGTTTCTACTTATCTTTATATCTATCTATCTATATATTTGTCTTTCTGCCCATCTACATATCTGCCCACATATATATATATATATATATATATGTCTGTCTATCTATTTCTCTATCTATCTATGTGTCTATTAGCCTATCTATATATATATCTATCTATCTTTTTTCTAATCTATCTATTTATCTATATATATGTCATACTATCTCTATATATGATTATATATATATATCTAACCATCTCTATATATGTCGATTTACCTATGTGTCTATTTTTCTAATTGTCTATCTATCTATAAATCTATATGTTTATTTATATATTTGTCGATCTATCTATCTAACTATATTTGTATCTATCTCGCTATCACACTATTTACCTATCTATCAGTCATTCTATCTTTGTATAAATCTATCTATCGTAATATATGTCTATCTATCTATTTTTCTATCTATCTATCTGTATATCTATTTATCTATCTAATTGTCCATCTATATATATATATATATATATATGTGTGTGTGTGTGTGTGTGTGTGTGTGTATCTATATATCTATATTTATTTTTATAAGACTATTTGTCTATCTATCTATCTAACGATCTATTTATCTAAATATCTATCTATCTATGAATCTATCTATCTAGCTATCTATATATCTATCTATCTGTATGTATGTATATATATATTAATCAATCTATCTATTTTTTTATTGTTTTATCTATAATTCTATTTATCTATCTATCTAACTATCTACTTATAATTATACCACTATCTGTCTGTCGATATATAAGTCAATTTTTTAATTTGATTATCAATCAATTTATCTATCTATTTGTCTATCTATCTATTTATCTATCTATTTATCTATCAATTGTTTATCTATCTATCTATCCATCTATCAATCTATATGTCAATTTGTCTATCTAACTTTCTTATATTTGCATATGTATCAATTTGTGTATCTATATCTTTAATTATCTATATTTCTCACTCTCTCTTTATCTAACTAGCAATCTATATACCTATCTACCTATCTATTTATATGTCAATTTATTTATATGTCTATATGTCTATATTTTGATCTGGCTATTGGTCTTTCTGTCTATCAATCTATTTATCATTGTATATTAAAATATAATAATTAACGAAAAAACAAGTAAATAAAAATATTATTTTAACTATAAAAAATAGTTTTACGCCTAAAGAAATTTTTTTTAAAGTAATTACTAAAAATTTTAAAATTATAAATTATAAAAAAAAATTACTAATTTTTCATAATATTTAAATGAAATAAATTGATATTTAAAGATAAATATAAAGATATTCACCCCTATTGAAATTTATAAGAACTATATAATTGAGCTAAATTTATCTCTAAAGTACCTCCAATCAGAGCTGATCTTTAGAGCCAAAAACATGTTTTATTCTCTCAAGATCAGCTAGACTAGGTACAGAAATGTCTTGCCACACAGGAGGGTCAATGTCGAGCATTGAGCATGGTCGAAATTTGGTACAATTTTAAAATTTAAAACATTTATATATTTAGTGGTTATCCTAATAGTCTAAATAAATCAAATCTGTGCATGGTTTTATTAATTTTGTTAAAATTTGTTAACATTTGTTAATTTTTAACTTAATAAATACATACTATAGGCTGAAGAATTGGGTCATGATCCCAATTTTTATGAGATTTTCAGGAAGATGCATCTAAAGAAAGAGGATTATTAGTTTGTTGACTAAAAGTCTCAGATAATTACTATAAGAATCTATTATATTAATAAAATTTTATGACACTAGAGTAAATTTTGAAAGTTGTTTAGAATACAAAACATTAAATTTATTTTATGTATATCTTGAATAGTATTTTTCTCTATTTTATCACAAGAATTCATGGTAGAATGTGTGATAGTTGCTTCTCAACAAGTTGAGGGTTCTATGGATCTTCAACCAATTGCCTATGATCATATCTATTTGGAAATCATAGAAGGTCATAAGAAGTAGTGAGTATACATCATCGGCTTGAAGGGACTGGAATTTTGTTGTAGTATTCATGCTTCTAATTTATCTATCACAATAATGGCGGATGAGGTGGTCGAACAACAAGTAATAGAAACAAATAAAAGTTTTGAAGTTATGGAGACCAAAATGAAAGAGAAGGATGAGCAGATATCTCATTTGAACGAAGAACTGTAGGAAATAAATAAGATATTTTTCAGCATACTAGACATTTGAAGGAAGAAATGCACGAAATTAAAGAAATGAATGATGAGATAAAAGAAATGAATGATGAGATGAAAGAAATTAAGAAATTAATGGAATAGTAGATGTACTATATGGAGTCACAGTTAGTGGCATTGATGTGACAAATAACATTTCAAGATCCAACCACAAACCATGTAGAAGATGCTAGCACAAATACACCAACTAATAATGAGAATAATTTTTTATCGGAATTATTTCTGAATAATTTTTGATTTTTGTCTATGTATAGCTAAACAAGATGAGATTTTTTTTTGGAGGTATCATTTTTCTTTATTCTAGTTCTGTTCTTTGCTTTGCTGATAACCTAATCATGAATCTTTGTAGGAAATTTGATGTGAGAGGCATAAAAAAATTCTGATTGAAAGACTTTAAACATTGCCACTGTCCTTCATCTGGATGGGTCCCATATTTACTGATCTTAGCAGGATCAAAGAAGGCTAAGCTTCTATTATCTTTAATATTACTGAAACATTTTATTTTTCCACACACTCTCTCTCTAAACATCATTGCTGGCCATCTTTTAGATATTTGGTGAAGTTGTATGACTATCAACTCAGATTCGTGTTTTCTTATGTCTATAATTACTATTTTTATATATCTATGAATATGTTTATGCATACCCAAATATTATTGGTAGAGTTTTAACGTATTATAGGTATATAAAAGGCTTGGCTTGTCCTCCTGGTGCTAGGAATAGTACATTAGCTTCTGAAGTTGTGAGAAGAACACAAAAATTCTATTCCCACGTTGACATAGGTTTGTTCTTGACACTCTTATTTCGTGCAGATCTGCATTGTCACTATTTAGATCTATGACTACTTTTTATTGGTCATTGGTGGAATTAAACAATTGAATTGTTAATTTCCATAATGATTGCTAATGAAATACAATTAAATGTGTTCATTTGGCTTGTTCTCTCCCTCTTGCATGTTCATAGTGTAAGGGATGACAATGAGCTGAACATGAGGAACTATGGCTATCAATGGGGTTGTGGAGGGTGCAAATCTACATGCTGCACAACTATCACTTCGATGTATCCCCTTCCGATGAGCATGGAAAGAAGAGGAGTGAGAATAGCTGGGAGGGAGGTGAGTCAAGATGCCTTGCTATATGAAGTTTGCAAATTTTGTAGCCATTTGCTTTTTTTATATATTTGGAAGACAAAACATCTAATTTTTGATGTTTTGTTCCTCTTATTTTCTTTGCATGTGTATTGTTTTTATGGAGTGAATATTGTTTTTATGGAGAGCATATTGAATTGTTCTGTAGTAACATTGATGCATACAATGAAGTGACGGCCCTTACTTCGAACCAAGTGAGGAACCATATGGCAGCAAAAGCTACATGGTTGATGGACTAATACAATGAAGCTAAGTAATCAAAATCATCGGTGCAAGCACACGGAGAGGGGAAGAAACATTCTAAAAAACCCCACATGGGAGCATGGTGTCGTAGTGGGTGGCTGGGAAGAGCTACCCCTTTATAGGCCTTGGGAGCAAGATAATTCTAGTTGTAGGGAGGCAATGTGCGAACTTTGATGCGCCAAGCTTAGCTCATCACTTGTCTTCCAAGTTTTCCACTTAGAGTTTTTAGATATATTTTCAAAAATTTAAATAATATTTGCATTTCATATTAATGTTGATAGTGATGTTTTGTGCCTTCTTTGTGAAGTATAAATGGGATAATACTTTACCTGCTATTCAATCTATATCTATACCCACTATTCTATATCTATATAAGACATCCATATATATTGTAGTGTATATGTATATATACTGTAGTATATATGTACATATATACTGTAGTATATATGTACATATATACTTAGTATATGTACATATACACTATAATATTATATGTACATATATATTATATATAACTATCTTATTGATTAGCACAATGTTTGTGATATTGCTTATGTTTTGCTGGGTGCTATGTTCTCTACTTTATCAATTGATACATTCTTCTATTGATATCTTTTTGAAGGAAGAATTAGCATATCTTACACATTGAGGCATGTCTAGCACACAGAGGTACACTTCGAGAGTGTAATAAAAATTATTCATCCTGTGAGTTGCCCTAATAAAAATAACACGTTATATAAGGGCATTGTTTGTATGAGGTTATTCAGCAATTGTATTATATTTATTTTATGTTGTGTGATTTAATGTTTTACATGGTATCAAAAGCGACCACAGGGAAAGCTAAACTCTAGGGGGGTGTATGTTGGAAAGAGCTGTAAACCCCTAGAAGGAGTGCATCCACTATGCACTAGCTACCACGATTACCCATGCATTGTGTTCTATGCAAATCTTTGCATGCTCACTGTATGTTATCAAAACCATCGCACTCCCACTGTGTGTTATTGAAATCATTGCTCACAAGGTTTAAGCCTCGATTCCAACTACATCAATGCCATATGTGACCCATAGAGGTGGATATTGCTGAATCTGAAATTTGAGCCGAATCAGATTACATCGTGACTAATTGAAATTATTGAAACTGTGAAGTTGTGCAGAGAAGTTGGATGGGCTATTATAATGGAAATGGAGTGTAGGTAAGACATCTACTCGAACATAATGATAGGTAATTTGACAAGCATCCTGAAGAAGTATAATGATAGGTATTCTTGTTGATTGAACTCGTGTTCTTATGGTTAGAGTAATGTTTGTTCAAAATAGTATTGAGATAAGATTTCATTGATGATGATAATGAGAGATTAAAAAAAATTTCTAAGAAGTTGTAATCAAGTTTTCTTGTTTGATACAATTTTTTGTGTTCACGAGATATTCATAGATTTTTTTTCTTTCATGAATGATATTAATACTAGCTTTTAATTTCTCATGCAACAAAGTAAGATTAACTATTCATATTTATAACAATCAAATATTCTTTCAAATGATCATTTATTTTTCATAAAAAATGTTTTCTTATAGTTCTTTCAAGCAAAAAATATAATAATAAATTTTAGATCATGTGGGATATGTAGATTAGAAAAAAAATTTGATTTTTGGTAATGACCATTTTCATGCATCAATAGTTCAGTTCAACTAGAAAGGTGTAATATATGGACAAGATAAAGAAATATGAGAAGATAGGAAAATAGTGTGTGCATGTGTGTATGCATGTGTGTGTGTTTGGACACATATAGTTATTCTATATTCATTATGTATGCATGTATATCACATAAATACATGCCTATGCATTTTTAAGTAAATGTAGATAAATATCTGATGCATACATGCAATTTACCACCATTCATTAGTTTTTTTATTACTGAATATTGCAGACCTTCCCTGTTAATCCCAAGCCTTTTCTTAACAACTTGGCTATGAAGACGGTCAATGTAAAACTCAAGTGGGAAATGTAATACAGGGGTGAGCAACCTTGTGTTCTTTTCCTATGAATTGCATTTTTTTCTCATTTGTTTTCTAGGGTTTTTTTAGGTTTCCTTGCCCTAGAGGATTCCTATATGAACCTACTAGTGTGTAAAAATTCAATACTATGCAGCATGTTGTATTTCAACTTTCATTTCCATTTTGTTTGATACTTTCTAATAAGTTTTGTATGGAAATAATACATTTTAAATAAAAAATCCAAAATATAATGCTAGTTTGAAAAATATTATCAAACTAATATGTCTGGATACAACATGACAATGTGTGTCATTGTAAACGATAGTCATTGCCACCGTTTTGAATTTTAAAAATCAAAGGTGGCATTGTGAATGACGGCTATTAAATTTTAAAAATTTTAAAATGCATGCATTTGGAATAATGGGAGAGTGTGGAATCCAACTTAGTTAAAAACAAGGTTAAGCAAGCCATATCCATGGATATTTGGTCTAAAAGTACATCCACCGCCATGGCTACCACTACAAATATATCTCTAGTTCATGTGAATTGATAAGAATCCATAAAACCTTTCACTACAACCAACTTTTTTCCTCCTTCATTTCTTTCTTTCAGTCAATTTGAATCATTGGGGAAGAACTTAAGCTCGCCATTAGAAACACTGACAAAGACCGAAGATGTGATGAGGGTTTTACATGTGATGGAGATGAAGAAAAGAAACATCATTATTAAGGGAGAGTTTGTGGCAAGCATAGAGAGTGTAGTAAGAGGATTGAGGGAGAAAATGAAAATGGGTTAGATTAGTAACATTTCCTCTGTTCTCTTTAAGGAAATATTCAAAAGTAGATGTTGACCAGAAAAATATGGAGCTTAAGTGCATCGTAGATGGTTATTCATGTAGAGGATTTGTTTTATATGTGGTGATCTTAAATGGGTCTATGATATCTGGCCAAATTATGGTTGGCAAGCAGGTAACAACATTGTAGAGTACATTTTCACAGAGATGCAAAGTCTGATCTACGGAATAGGTGGCAAGGCTAGAAGTGTATGGCTCATGGGAATCCCCACATTCCAAACTTACATCAAGTTTAAAGTAAGCTTTACCTCTCTAGAGATTTTTGGGAACTTTATCCAGTCATTGTTCCAGTTGGAAGCCTGAATCTTAGCCTCAATCTCAACTAGAAAAATGATTCTTTTTTTTTTTTACTTTTTTCTCCCAATTTCTCTAGTGCAATATATCAGTCACATATGCTACCCATCAATGACTCAAATACACACCCACAAAGGCACACACAAACACATACACCCACACACTATTCATATGTACCGTCATGTCAACTATTGTATATAAGCGTGCATAAATACTTCATATTTCACTAGTCATGCATTTGATGAAGTTTAAAAAATAAGAAAAATGGGTGTAGGAGCAAAACATCTACATGTGAGAGTGGCTATGGCTGGTAAAATATTAAATCTGTATTACTTACAAAAAGCACAACGTGCAGCACTAATTGCTCCATTAACCTCGGCAAAGAAACTCAAGTTCGAAACCATGAGTTCATTTTTGTAGGTTATGCTTGCTCAAGTTTATTGTCATGGCTCTAGCAGTATAAAGATAAAAAGAGGGGCAATGATAAGGTGCCTATTTATTTTATTAAATATGAAATATGTCATTGTCATACTCGAATGTATCTATTTCCTTTTCTTTCTATTAAATGATTTGTTTTTTTTTCTTTAATCATGATTTAGATTGAACCTGTCAACTTCAAAAAATTATGGGATTCTTGCCACAAGTGGCTTCTCCATTTCAATCCAGAGAAAACCATCAAGTTAATTTCATCTTCTTCATCTTCAGTTTATGCATCATCTCTTGATCAAACCACCAACTTAACTTGGCCGCTCACTTAGAAATCTATATGGCCAAGATAGAATATTGAAATTAGAAACGAATCCAAACCGAATCTTGTGTCAAACCCAAATTCAAGCCCGAATTTGTCATCATCAAGTATGGCAGACATTAATGAAGATCTTGATTTTTAAAATTCAATAACGTGGCAATGTTTATTGTTAACAATGATGCCCATTGTCATGCTATTTCCAGATGCACTAGTTTGGTAATATTTTTCAAACAAGCATCATATTTTAGAATTTTTATTTAAAATGTATTATTTCCATACAAAACTCCTTTTTAACTTTCTTATAATTAACCATGGACTGATACGTGAAGCTGAGCAACACAAAAGAATATGTTGATGGATAGTTCACTGGAAATCTTGGGAAAATCTTAATTCGGTAATTTAAAAATAGCTCATGATTATCTGGTTGTATGAAATTTCTTGCAAATGGCAGTTGGTGTTGCATGCACTAGTCTATCTGTTTATCAGCGACATTGTGTTGTGTTCTTTATTGGTTTGTAAAATGTAGTATGTTATGCTTCATGTGCAGGTGTAACAATGTTATCTATCTGGGTGAAGTACCAAAGGACAAAGAACTAGAAGATACTGACCATGCCTGAGAGACCTATATGTGTGTTTTAAGCCCTTGATTATTTCCTTCTATTGACTTTGATGGTATGTGTATTAGCATGAAAGTACATGTGTCTGTGTTTACACATACACACACTTGCACATACATACATGCACAAGTATACATACATGCAACTGATCACAAGGTTAAAAAGAGTGTTGTTGGAAGTGCAACTAGATACAAAAAGGGCATTGGCAGATAAAAGGAAGAAGGAGTTGGAGGTGGAGAGGAAATATAGACTAGAACTAAAGGAAGCAATGCTGATGGCCATGAAGGGACATGCTCGGGTGCTAGAGTAGTATGTAGATATTGAGGAGATGGGGGTGAGAAAGCAACATAAATTTCATAGACAGATTATACTTTATGCATTGTCATTAGATACATTGATGTAGAATAAGATGTAATCAAGTTTTGTTATGTTTCTATTTTAACTATGTAACAAATTATATAAAAATATTTTATTAATTGATTTTATTTTTTGTTAATTATAAACATTGATTTATAGTTTATGTTTTTATAAAAATATGTAATTAAATTGTATGTAAAAAATTAAAAATATGAAAATAATTTTGGAATGAAAATAGCTAGAGAATTTTCCCTCTCTAATTTAGCTAGAAATTTTTTCTCGCTAATTTAGCTAGATATTTTCCCTCGATAATTTAGCTAGGGAATTTTCTCTTGCTAATTTTGATAGGGAAAATATCTACTCTTTAATTTTTGCAACAAGCACTTTGGATTAGAGGTGTCAAATGGGCTTATTCATGCCATGCCTAGCCTGGCACAGCACTAGAATTTCTCGTGCCCATGCCCATGCCATTTTATGCCGAGTCCAATTGGGCCTCATGTTGTGCCTGGCCCAACATGGTATCATCGCCTAGTTAGCTCAGTACCTCGGCACGAGCCGAGGTACCAATACCGTACTATCTCGTCGGGCTGAGGCTCAGCCTTACTGATTTGGATACTGGGCGGACCCAAATCTGAACCAACCCCAACCCCAAAAGTCTATTACGGGCTTACGGCCAATAGTTCAAATATTTAAAAAAAATTATTTAAAATTTAGCCGTTGGATTTTGGCTCCAATGGCTATGGGGTAGAATCTGACGACCCACATGATTCTGCCCTAATAAAATTATTAAAAAATTCAATAAAAAAATACTTTAAAAAAAAATTTAAAATTTTTTTCTATAAATGCTCCCCACCCCCCCTCAAATTTTATGTTTTTCAAAAACATAAAATCTCACATTCTCTCTCTCTCAAACCTCTCTCCTAAAATTCTCTCTCAGGATTTCGGCTCAGCTATTTGGGACTCGCAACTCATGTTCGTCTTTAGTTGGTGTTTGTATTGGTCTTTAGAAGTTAAATTTTTGGTGCACGTGTTTTTCCTTTACACTACTTTATGGGTAGTTCTATTTTTTTCGCTCTCTCTACTCTTTAAGCTATCCTCTTGTCTAAAAAACCAAAAAAATGACAAATACTAATACTAATAAAATTAATTTAAATTTAGAAAATGAAAATCTTACACAAAAGTCCGAGGTTGTTGAAACTTTGGTTTCTTTGGTCGTCTCAGCCCAAATATCTAAAAAATAAAAAACAAGGAGGACTTCTATAGTTTAGACTCATTTTAATATAATAAAACAAAAAAATATTAGGGGTGAGGAAGAAGAAATGACACTGTGCAAATATTGTAAAAAAAATTTAACTTGTAAGAGTGCGTTTGGGACTAGACATCTTAAAAGGCATGTCGAATTATGCATCAAAACACATGGTGCATTAGATCCTAGGGAAACTCAAAATAGCTCTACATTTTTTGAGATTGGATCTAGTTCAATCTCAAAGTTTATTTCCTTCATATACCATAGTGAGTTGGGTTGGGAATGCATAACCAAGCTTATCACATTGATGAATCTTCCGATCAGATTTTTGAAAGATCCAAGGATAGTGAGCATCATGCAGACATATTTTTAGCCTATCTTAGGTTTCCTAGGTCCACATCTTGGAATGACATACTAAAATATTATATGTTAGAAAAATAATTAATAATTAATGAATTTATGGTATATAATAGAGTGGTGTCCGTGACGTCCGATATCTGGCCTAGTCATGATGATGGATCTTATGCATGTCTTACCGCCCTCTATGTAGATTCTAAATGGCATGTGAATAAAAAAATTTTAGGATTCTCCAAGATTCTCCATCCTCATGATGGGCCTACCATTTTTGAGTGTATAATAAAAATCTTTAGAGAATATAAAATTCAAAATAAAATTTTTAGTATCATAATCGATAATGCGTCTAATAATGGAGTAGTGATTAACATGTTTGTTATGAATATTAGAGATGCACCATTAAGAGATATTTTCCACGTCTGATGCATGTGTCGTGTGGTTAACATGTTTCTACATGTGGGGATGAAGGTGTGTTTCCTCGCTTTGGAAAACATATGTAACTTACTAAAATATATTTGCATGCCTCACAAACAATTGGAGCTCGGTAGTCTCTGTTTGTCTGTGAATCTTAAGAAGAAAAAATTCCAATCGGATTTGAGACATTGTTTGAATTACACATACCTAATGTTGGTGTCATGTGTTAGATACAAACATGTGATATCTAACTACATTAATAGTAAGAGTGACAAACTTTTTATTGACGACACTAACTGGGCTTTAGGAATTTAATTTATGAAATTTCTGAAGATTTTTTATGACATGAACATGTGTTCGTTGGTTTATACTCCCACGACTTGCATTGCACTCAGGTGCATATGCAATATTAGTAGCATGTTTAGGAAGTATCGAGCTGATCCGAAATTTAGCCATATGGTTACAGAGATGGAAACCAAGTATTTAAAGTACTAGTTTACCATTCCATCTCTTTATTGTCTTGCTACATGCATGGACCTTACGGTAAAGGTGTAAGAGGTAGATAATATTTTGACTTACATTTTCTCGTTCATGAACCTGGAAGACTCACCTGAAAGATTCATTCATGAGAAGTTGACTGGAATTTTCACATACTATAATACTATGTATGGTGATAGTAGTAGTAAGGTTGTGAGTACTGACATTGATACCATATTTGGGGATGATGATTTTTCCATTTAGTTAGCTAGGGAGAAACGACAAGGTGGACGGTCGTATAGGAGTGAGCTGTCTCGGTACTTAGATACCGATTATTGCTCAATCCTATCACTTTAATACTAAGAATCTTGATATATTACAGTGGTGGAATTCATATGAGTCTACCTTTCTCGTGCTATCTATGATAGCACGAGATCTATTGACTTCTCTGATGTCGAGCGTAGCATCCGAGCCTACTTTTTCTATTGCAGTGAATGTGATTTTGGATAAGAGATGAAGATTATGTCAAGATATTGTTGAGGCTTTAGTATGCATGAAGAATTGAGAGGATTCGATGTTTAGCATCAAAGATCATGTTGGGACTAGGAGTGGGACTACAATGAATGCGGGGGAGTTGATTGCTGATGATGATCTATGTGATAGTGATATTGATATTGAGGTTGAGGATGATAATGATATGAGAATGGATGATTGATGAGGTTGCTACTTGATGCTTGATGGTTGATGATTGCCGGATTGCGTCATGCTGACAGCTACACTTTTGTTACAGTTATGCTTTTCCTTATGAGTTATGCTTAATTCTGATTTTTGATTTCGATATTTTGTTCTTATTTTTAATTACATTGTATTTGGTTTAGTTTGGCCATTTGGCATTTGGCTTTGTGAGTGTGACTTTGTTATTTTTGTTAAATAAATATTGTGTTTATTTTATTTTTATTTTTAATAATTTCATTAAAAATTCTAAAATATAATTCTAATAAATTATAATCTAATTAAAACATAATTAAAACAAATAACATAAAAAAATAAACTTTATAACTATTCAAATATTTACAATTTACAATTTAAATATTTTTAAACATATCTAATTTATATTTGATATTTACATAAATATTCTAAACAAAAAATAAAAAAAATTAAATTTTTTTAAACCACCTCGTACAGGCCTGACCAAGCACGACCTAAAACTGGTCGTGTCAACCGGGCAATACGAGCATTGCTTGAATAAACCATGCAGAGCCAAGCATGGAACGGTTACTACAGACGTGCCTAGCCCGACACGGTAGCATGGTTGGGCCTACAAAAATCATGCCGGACCAGCCCAGCACGACCCGTTTGACACTTCTACTTTAGATTGGGAAAGGTTTCATTGTTAATCCATCGTTATATCCACTTTAGTTATAGAAAAACTCCATTTAGCTAGGATATTTTTACAAGCTTTTTGTGATTTTTCTTTTAGTGATCTCTATCTATCTATCTATATATTTGTTTATATCTCAATGTATGTATTTATTTATTTATCTATCTATCTATATATTTGTCAATCAATCAATCTATCTATCAATCTATCCGAGACTATCAATCTGTCTATAAATATGTCTATCAAACTATATATCATTCTGTATATCAATCTTTTTATCAATCTGTATATCTATCAGTCTATCAATATTTCTATCTAACTATCTATCTATCTATGTCTCTATCTATCTATCTACTTATCTGTCTAAAAATTTGTATATCTATCTGTCTATCTATCTGCCTATAAATCTATCAATAAATTTGTCTATCAATAAATCTATTTATCTATCTGTCTATTTATCTGTCTATCTTTCTGGTCTATCTATTTGTCTATTTAATTGTCAATCTATCTGTTATTCTTTATATCTATCAATCTATCATTCTATTTGTCTATATATCTATCTATTTGTCTATCAATCAATCTATCAATCTATCTATCTGTCTGTTTGTCTATCTATCTATCTATTTGTATATCTATCAATCGATCAATCAATCTATCTATCTATATATTGTCTATCTATCTATTTATCTATTAATATATCGATCTACCTATCAGTCTATCTATATGTATATCAATCTATCTATCTATTTGTCTTTGTTAGTCTATCTACCAATCTATCTATTTGTCTAGCTATCTGTTATCAGTCTATCTCTCTATATGTCTATATATCTTTCTATATATCTATCTATCTATTTGTCTATCGACCTATCTATCTATCTACTAATCTGTTTGTCTATTTTTATGTCTATCTATCTTTCTTTCTATATTTCTATCTTTATATTTGTCTATCTATCAATCTCATTATCTATCTAATAATCTATCTCTCTATTTATTTGTATATTTATCTATCTATCTATGTGTATCTATCTTTCTATCTATCTATCTATCTATCTATCTATCAACTGTCTATCGGCCTATCAATCTGTCTATCAATCTATCTATCAATATGTCTATCTATCAATCTATCTAACTATCAATATTTTTTTCTATCTATCTATTTATCTATCTTTCTAACTATGTATTTGGTTATCTATCTATATAGATATATGTCTATTAATATATCTATATATTTGTCTATATATTTGTTTATCTATCTATTTATCTAAATAACTATCTATCTATCTATATATCTATCTGGCAATCTATCGATCTATCTATATGTTGATCTATCTAGCTATCTTTCTATGTTTCAATTTGTTTTCTATATATCTATATATTTGTCTGTCTATCTATTCCTCTATCTAATATACATTTATATGCCTATTTATATATTTTCCTATCTGTCTACCTACCTACCTACCTACCTATCTATCTATTTGTTTGTCTGTCTATCTATCTATATATATATATATATATATATATCTGACTATCTATCTATAAATCTATCAATCTTTATATCAATATTCGTATCAATGTGTCTATCTATCTATCAAACAATCTATCTATCTTTCTATATATATGTCTACCTATTTATCTATGAATATGTCTATCTTTCTATTTATCAATATAACTTTCAATCAATCAATCAATCTATCTATCTATCACTTAGTGTATCAATTTGTCTATAAATCTATCTATCTATCTATCTTTCTGTCTCTCTATCTATCTATTTGTCTATTTATTTGTCTATTTATATGATTATCTATCTGTCTATCTCTTTGTCTATCTATATGTGTATTTATTTGTCTATCTATCACTCTATCTAACAACTACCTAACTATCTATCAATATGTCTATCTATATGTCTATCATTTTTTCTATTAATATTTTTATCAATCTACCTCTCAATCTATCTATCTAACTATCAATCTATCCATCTATTTATCTATTTATCTATCAGTATATCTATTTGTATATATATATATATATATATATACCTATCTATCTATATGTTTATATATTTGTTTATCTATATATCTATATATCTTTCAATCAATTAATCAATCAATCTATCTATCTATCTATCTGTATGTCTGTCTGTCTGTCTATCTTTCTATGTAAATATCTTTTGATCTATCTATCTATCTATATGAAATTTTCCTATCGCTAAAATAGAATAATGACAAATTATTGTTGAAAATAATCCCAATCTAAAGTGCTCTTCATAAAATATTAACGAGAAAAATCCCTAGCAATTTTTTTAATGACGGAAATTCCGGAGCTAATTATAATTTTTCACTTGCAATTTTTGATTGTAATTAAGAATAGTAATTAATATTTTTCAATTGAAAATGTACAAAAAATTCTCTAGCTAAATTAGCTATGGAAAATTTCTTTCCAATTTTAATTCCAAAGCTATATTCACAATTTTATTTTTTTACAAAATATTTAATTACATATTTTTAAATTTTTATATTAAATTGAATAAAAACATATACTATAAACAATATTTAAATTAACAAAAAGAAAAAATAGTTAATAAACTATTCTGATACAATATGTACATAGTTAAAACAAAAATATAACATAGGTATATAATTATTTTAAACTAAATCATCATCCTCATCATATGATGCATTTGTGATAGGTTCTCATGTGTGGATACTCCACTAGAACTCTGTGTGCTATCTATCTTGTCAAGGCTGCTAACTTTGACTCCATATAGGTCATCTCCTATTGTTTTGCATTCTTCATTTTTTTGATCTTATCATTCACTTCTTTCATTTTCTACATATACATAAATTTAAACTTAAATGATATGAAGGTTGGAAACTTATTAATTTAGCAAAATTATATATATGACCATCACTTATATAGCATTTACCAATATGCATGAATAATTTGGATTCAGAGAATTATGTAGTTTTGCAGCACATATATAGCATTTACCAATTATTGTGCAGGATTTTATCCATAAAACAAATATTGAATTTCCAACAAACTATTTTAGAACATGGAAGAAATAAAATAATTACCCAATAGCTATTGGAATCATCACCAAGAGATAATCCAGTAATAGATTGTTGACCACTGCCGGAGCCATATGGCACATCGTGAGAATGAAGCCTGTATTTGGTATTCTTGTACATCAGCTTCAGAACTAACCCATACCTAATCTGGATGAAGAAATCAACACACTCAGATGAAAATCTTTTAGTTTATTGAACTTGCACGATAATAGAATAAAACATCATATTTGATACTCATTATGCATTTTAGTTTTGAACAATAAGGATCAGAAAATACATAAAAAAATTCGATTTATATAAAATATAGAGCTCATGAAATATTTTGGCTTCCATTCCGGCAAGGTTTTCCATTACTGATTATATCAATTAGGTATATCTTTATGAATTTGCCTACAGGGCGGGTGGATTCTATGTTTCTAACCTCAATTCCTTCCGAAGAAGTGATTGATGTTGATGCGAAGGATTGCCAATCCATGTCTAAGTCAAGATACAAAAAATTGAAAACATGAAAAAGATTCTTGGGCTACAACATCATAAGCAATATGATTGTGTTGAAGCAAAAAGATATGGTCATCTCATGATAATGGAAGATCAGGATCATGATGGCTCACACATTAAAGGTTTAGTGATCAATTTCATTCACTATTACTTGCCATCTTTGCTTAAAATTCTATCATTCTTAGTCTATTTTATTACCCTAATCATGAAGGCAACGCATATAAGTGGAAGAGTTGTACCCTTCTAAACCAGTTGAGTTTATCACATAATACTTTAACCAACTGAGGAGGATGTTCATCATGCACAACTTAATGAAAAAGTGAACTGCAAAAGCTACTAAAAAATGTCATCATATCTGCTACAAATATAGCAATAGCAATAGCTTCAAATATTATCACCTAAAAATGGAAAAAATTTATGGATGCCTTCCCTCATAAACACAAACTATGATGCATAGGTGCTGGTAGAATTATAGTGATCGAGAGGGCAGCGACACTTATTGACTAAGAAGGGAGTCAGTAGCAGAAAGGTGGTAATGGTGACACTAATTGTGGTGGCATAGAAAATAACAGGTAACACTAGGGTCTTAGCTGTTATTTTTTCCCGACCCTGTGATGGACCAAAACAACATATTCAAACCTTTCAGTTATGCAAACGACAAGCCTACCTAATAAGGAGTCATAATTTAACTAAGAAAACTAAAAAGAAGTAGCATTCTTCATGCATATTTTTGCCTAGTCATATTCATGATCACCAAACCAACATAACCCCACCAGATATGAAATGCAAACCCCAACTTAACAAATTTGAAACAAATTACAGCGTGATTTATGCTACACACCAGATAACATAAAGAAGCAACAAAAAAACACCTCTTGTTCCACTCAATGGCTTGCACCGAATTAACTGGTTAATCTTATCATCTATGATTTATTTTTCACTTGAACAAAAATAATCAGAGCTCATCTTCTTCCATGCCTTACTTTTGACTTTGATATAATGCTATGTTTAAAATATTTATATAAATGTTACATATATATAAACACTACAAAAAAATCCCATATAACTAGGAATAATTTCCTAGCTAAATGGGCATTTTCCATCGCCAAACCAAACATAGCGAGGGATTAACGATGGAACTGTTCCCAATTTAAAGTGCCTATCAGTCTATCTATCCAGGAGTAAGCCATATAGATGAAAACTATTTAAAAGTAGATAGGTAGACATGTAGACATGTAAACAGGAACATAGGTAGACATGTAGACAGGAACATAGGTAGACATGTAGACAGGAACATAGGTAGACAAGTAGATAGGTAGATAAGCAGATAGGTAAACATGTAGATAGATAAGTAGGTAGAAAATAGATAGAAAGAGAGATAGATAGATATACATATAGAAAGATAGACAAATATAAAGATAGATAGATAGATATATAGATAGATTTATAGATTAAAAGATATATAGCTGAATAGAAATAAAGAAGCAAAAAAAGATCTATAGATAGATAGTTTTATAGATAGATAGACACATAGACATATAGATTAAAGATAGATTGATAGATGTAAAGATAGAGAGAGAGAGAGAGATATATATATATATATATATATATATATATATATAAACAGATAGAAAGATAGAGAAATAGACAGATAAACAGATAAACAGATAAACAGATAGACATATAGATAGATAGGCAGATAGACAGACAGATTGATTGATTGATTGATAAAAAATAGAAAGAAAGATAGATTCATAGATATATAGACAGATAGATAGTTAGTTAGATAGATAAAAAGATATATAGACAAATAGATAGATTGACAAATAATCAAATTGATAGATAGATAGATAGTTAGATAGTTAAATAGGAAGATAGGTAGATAGTTATATAAGTAGATATGTAGACACGGAGGTAGGTAGACAAGTAGATAGGTAGACTGGTAGACATGTGGATAGAAACATAGTTAGACAAGTAGATAGGTAAATAAGTAGATAGGTAGACATGTGGATAGATAAGCAGGTAGACAAATAGATAGATAGATAGATATACAAGTAGAAAGATAGACAGATATATAGATAGATAGATAGATAGATAGGCTGTTAGACACATAGACTGATAGATAGACAGACAGACAGATAGATAAATAGATAGATAGACATATATACAGATAGACATATAGGCATATAGACATATAGATAAATAAAAAAATAGACCAAAAGACATATAGATAAATAAATAGAGAAAAAATTAGCTAGAATGATAGAGAAGTAGATAGATATATAAAAAGGATAGATATAGGGATAGAATGATTAAAAATTAGATAAATAAACAAATAGATAGATAAATAGATAGATAGATTGAATGATATATAGATAGACAAATAGATAGATAGAAAAATAAACATATAGTCAAATAAACAAATAAACTAATAGATAGATAGACAAATAGACAAATAGATAAATAGACACATACATAGATAGATAGATAGATAGATAGGCTGATAGGATGATTGACACATAGATAGAAATATAGATAGACAAATAGATAGAAAGATAGATAGACAAGTAGACAGATAGTCAGATAGATAGATAGGTAGATAGACATATAGATATCTTTATACCTATCTACCTATATGACTATCTGTTTATCTATTTATCTATCTATCTTTTTATTTTTCTATCTATTTATTTATTTTTCTATATATCTATCAAACTATTTATCTATCTATATATCTAATTGTCTATGTGACTATGTATATATATATATCTATCCATCTTTCTATATATCTTTCATTGTTTCTTTCTTTAATTTTTTTATTTATCTATATATATATATATATATATATATATATATCTATCTATCTATTTGTCTATCTATCTACTAATTTATTTGTCTATAGACACACACACACACACACACATATATATATATATATATATATATATATATATATATATATATCAATTTGTCTATCTTTTTTCTAACATTCTATTTTTTTTCTAACATTCTATCTTTCTGACTACCTATCAATCTATTTATCTATCTCTCTAACTAACTATCTATCTATTTGTCTATCTGTCTATCTCTCAATCTATGTATATGTCTATCTGTATATCTTTTTTTTGTCTATCTATCTATATGTCTATCTGTCAATCTATTTAACTATCTATTTGTCTATCTATCTATATGTCTATCTTTCTATCTTTATATCTATCTATCTATCTTATGTTTATTTATATATATGTCTATCATTCTATCATTTTATCTATTTATCTATCTATTTATTTATTTATCTACTTGCCTATCTATCTATCTATCTATTAATCAATCTATCTATCTATTAATCAATCTTTCTACCTATCTATCTATCTGTCTATCAATCTAGCTATGTATCTATCTATCTATATATTATTCTATTTATTATTTCTATCTATCTATTTGTCTATCTATCTATGTATCAACTGTTTATTTATCTATTTGTAAATCAGTCTATCTATCTATCCATTCATCTATCTTTATTTCTATCTATCTATCTCTCTATCTATTTATCTATATGTCAATCTATTTTTCTATTTGTCTATCTGTCTATCTATGTATTTATCTATCTATTTGTCTGTCTATTCTCTCTCTATTTATTTATCTATCGACCTATCTGTCTTTTTTCTATTTGTCAATCAATCTATCAGTCTATCTATTTATCTATATATCTATTTGCCTACCTATTTATATGTCTATCTTTCAATCATTTTTTTAGTATATCAATCAATCTATTAATCTATCAATTTATATATCTAACTGTATATCTATCGATTTTTCAATCTATCTATGTATCTATATGTCTGTCTATCTATCTATCTTTCTGTGTGTATATTTATTTATCTACCTATCTGTATATATGTCTATCTATCTATATGTCTATCTGTCTATATATCTATTTGCCTATCTATATATCTACCTATCTATTTATCTTTTTATGTGTCTTTTTATCTATTTGTATATCTTTATATATTCTATTTGTTAATTTATCAATCTTTCTATCTATCATTCTATCAATGTGTCAATTTAGTAATCTGTCTTACTATATATCTTTCTCTCTTTTTATCTTTCTATCTTTCTATTTGTCAATCTGTCTATTTGTCTATATATCAATCTATCTATTTTTCTATTTTTCAATCTAATATATGTCTATATATCTATATGTCCATCAGACTATTTATCTATATGTCTATCTTTCTGTCTCTCAATCTATATGTCTATCATTCTACTTGTCTATTTATCTATCTATTTATCTTTCTACTTGCATATATATATATATATATATATATCTATATTTCTATCTATCTATCTATATTTGTATCTATAGATAGATACAAAGATAGATCGATATATAAATATATAAACAGCTAGATAGATAGATAGATAGATAGATAAATAGACAGATAGATAGAAAGAGAGATAGATATTTAGATATATAGATAGACACATAGACAGATATGAAAATAGATAGATAGATAGATATATAGATAGACACATAGACAGATAGGCAAATAGATAGATAGATAGATATATAGATAGATATTTAGGCAAATAGATAAATTGATAGATATATATATATAGATAGAATGATAGTCAGATAGATAGATAGAAAGATAGACAAATAGATTGTTAGATAGATAGACATTTAGATAGATAGATATATAGTCACATAGGTTGATAGATAGATTGATATATTGATAGATAGACAAATAAATAGATAGATAGATAGACAAATAGTGAGATAGATAGATATTTAGATAGATTCATGGATAAGTATATAGATAAATAGAAAGATTGATTGATTGGCATATTAATACATAGACAAATAGATAGATAGATAGATAGATAATTAGAGAGATATACATATAAACAAATAGACTGATAGATCGATTGATAGATTGATAGATTGTTATATAGAAAAATAGTTAGATACATAGATATGTATATAGTCAAATATATAGATATCCAGATAGATTTATAGAAAGATAAATAGATAGACAGATTAATATATAGATAGATTGATATATAGGTAGACATACATATTGATAGATAGATTGATAGATATATAAACAGATAGAAAGATAGAGTGATAGAATGATTGACATATCGACATATAGATAGATATATACATAAATATATAGACAAATAGATAGATATATGGATAAATAGATAGACAAATAAACATATAGATAGAAATATTGATAGATAGATAATTAGATACATAGACAAGTAGATAGATAGATAAATAGATTGATAGTTAAATAGAATAATACAATGATAGGCAGTTACCCTACAAGAAAATGTTTGTTAAGCAATATAAATATAGCTAGGGAAATAATTCCTATCTAATTTGCATGGGTTTAGCTTGGAAATAGCAAGAGATGTTAGATTTTACATTGAATTAAAAATTTGCAATTAATTTGTGATGGATTTGAGATAGATATATTTTGATTGATAAATTTTCCTAGCTAATATTAGCATAGATTTTTGTGCAAATAATCATTATAATATTAGCAATGACTTTAGTGATGGATTTTTCCTAGCTAATTAGATCAAAACAAAATCCATCACTAAATAATTATATGAATTTTCTTTACAATTTTATAATTAATTGTAAGTGATTATTATTTTAATTATAATTTTCACAAAATATATGCTTTTAGCTATGGATTATTCTTAGCTATTTGTGCTAGGTATAATTTCCATCCCTAATCTATACTAATTTAATTTTTCTTTTATTTATTATTCATTTTAATATTATAGGTAATTTTGTATATTAAAGTTCGCCATGTTCTATGGATGAGCAATACTTGAAAGGCACCTTATCCTCATATAATTATAAAGATTGAATATTATAAATAAATAATTTAAAAAATATATATATATATATATATACGAATAAGAATTTATATTAATAAACACAAAAATAACGTTTTTTATATTAATAAAGACTTATTAAAAGTATACCAATATATTGCTTGAATACCTTCTTCTTATCAATATCATTAGAGGTATATTAATAAATACGAAAATATAACCTAAATAAATACCAATATATAGCTTGAATAACATGAATAACTTCTCCTAATCAATATTATAAATAAATACTTTTTTATTTTTTTATTTTTTTTTTTTTTATTTTTTATTTTTTTATTTTTTTATTTTTTTATTTTTTTATTTTTTTATTTTTTTATTTTTTTATTTTTTTATTTTTTTATTTTTTTATTTTTTTATTTATTTTTTATTTATTTTTTTATTTTCTTATCTTTTTATTTTTTTATCTTTTTTTCTTTTAATTTTTTTATTTTTTTATTTTTTTATTTTTTATTTTTTATTTTTTTTGATATATTTATGATGTTTAAATAACAAAACATGATGAATATTGTATATGATATATGATATAATCAATACACTCACTTGATTTTTTTTCTTTTTATATTAATGTTGACATGACATTTTTAAAAGGGGTAATTTCATTTAAGAGTAACAATATATTTTTATTTTTGATGCTATTTTTTAAAAAAACTTAAATAGTATTAGGTTTTTTTTATTAAATATTTTAAATTTGAATATATTTTACATATTTATTTAGAAAAAAAAAATAAATATTGTTGAATTGTGGTGCTGGAACCTGAAGGTTGGAAGTTGCTTTTCTTAACTATGAATAACGAATCCCTAACTACAGTAGGACCGATCAAGGTCTCCATTCTCCTCGCTCTCCATTCCCCTTCACCTCTGTCACAACTCACTTCGATATCATCATGATGTGCTTCATGTATAGATATGTGGGAGTACATGTGACTTCTTAAACATTCCTCCTCGATCAATTATAGTGCCTTGTTTCTTTCGGTTTTTCCCATTAACAAGGTGCCATTAACGACAACCATCAAATATTTCTCCAAGTGTTAAATGCGAGCGATTCTTTCTTTTATTTTTGTCTCAGAGTGGATCGATTTGTTTGAATCCATCCTATCAAGTTGGTATGTCATTCATTCAAAAGTTAGATAAGTATTTTTTGAATCAAACCAATTCCGTGCTTGAGATATCTTTACTGATAGTAATTTTTGATTAGTTTTCCTCTCAGTGTACATGTATCTTGAAGAATAATTGCACTATCATGTAATGAAATGGCGAATACCTTTGGCAAGAGTAAATCATTCAATATGAGGGGAATAGTGATTCTTAGCCCTAGATCTTTGGTCATTGCAACTCTGAAAGTGCAATATCGATCAAGTTCGGTCCCTCTGGGGTTTTCCATACTTGTTGTGATAGGACTGTGTGTCTCATTTTCACTTGTTATTTGTGGGAGCTACATCAATGTCTTACAGAGCCTGACACATGCACTGTACGAGATTGTGGTTTCAAAATATAATGATTCTTTGGGGAATTGTTACTTCATTAATGGAAATTGGATTGTAGATAATAGCTATCCTCTTTAGAATGCTACTGAATGCCCTTTTGTAGAGCAGATATTTAATTGTCTGGGAAATGGAAGGAAGGATAGGCAATATATGAGGTGGAGATGGAAACATGTGGATTGTCATTTTCCGAGGTTAGATGTGCATGATATTTTAGAAAGATTGATGAATAAGAGGATTGTGTTTGTTGGTGATTCAATGAGTAGAACACAATGAGAATCTTTGATTTGTTTGCTCATGTTGGAGGTGGAAGATAAAATGAGTGTTTAACAAGTGAACAAGAATAACATAACTAAACAGATCAAATTTATGGGTCTTAGGTTTCACGCCTTCAATTTCATTGTAGAAATTTTTCATTCTGTTTTTTTTGGTAAAACATCACCAAGTTCCCCAACATTCAGCTATGCGATTCAAGTTAACACTCCGTCTAAATATGTTGGATGACATTAATGAATAGTGGATCGATTCAGATGTTATGGTTTTCAACACAGGGCATTAGTGGGTACCAGAAAAGCTTTTTGATATGTAAGTTCTGCCCAAAAACATGAACTCTATTTTTCTAGTTGTCTGTCTTGATCATTTAAAAATTACAAACATGGGGTGACACGTGTTCATTAAAAAAATATATATGATTGATAAAAATACTTTTATTAATAATTAACACATGTTATGATAGAAATATCATGTCATTATCTCATCGAATCTTATCAAGCTAGCATATGAATATATAATATATCATGTATACTCAACTCCGAATAAAAAAAATGGTGATCATTATAGTGCTCAGTAAAAATGTTTGAGCATGATCTTGAATAGAATTATGAATAGTAATACTTAACATATTTTATTTTGTATTTTTTGATGAATAGAAAATTAATATCTATATATTTTTTATTTTTTCGTAAAAATTACAATTGGAAACTCTGTGTATGATTGCATCATTGTCATAATAAAGAATAACATTTTAAAAAAAATTGAAAATTCACTCTCTCTAATTATGTATACAATTCAAAGAAGCTCCTAATTTAGAGTATTTATGACCTGGCAATTTTTCTTTGCACAACATCTTGGAATAATTTTTTATCTCTTATATTTTTAAGAGATAAATTATTTATAAGAAAAATATAATAAATTTATAATAATTTTTTTTTCTTTTGCGGTTGATATCAAACTATACTTTGAATAAACAATATCATGAGTATCAGTATGATCTCTAACAAATATATGAAGCATTAGAGATTTAATTAAATATTAAATTTTTTAAAGAATAATGTTCATATGTAACTATCTAGTATAATATAAAAATAACTTATTATTTTGATAATATAATATGTATGATAATAATTATTTGATAGTGAATTTAATGTACTATCTAAGAGTTTAATTTTGCAAAAATATTTATAATATTTTGTTGTCTAAATAAAATTATATTTTGATGCCCTATAATTATAATTTCAACATTCAAGAAAATACCTAAGACTTAAAAGGTTTTTTATTTGAAATTATATCAGAAAAAATGTAATTCATATATAGTAATAATAGTATAATATTTATGAAATAACATGATATATTTATAAAGAGAAAAAAAATTATATTATATATATATATATATATATCTAAAGAAAAAAGAAGAATAAAACATATGCTAAAGATTAAAGAATTAAAAAACAAGAGTGAGAAGACTTCTTATTGGAATGATCTTAAATGAAGTGAGAGATATCCTCTATAGGTTTCATGTATAATAATTTATAATTAATTTAAATTAATTTTATAATGATATTAATAATGATCTCCATAAAGTTTGTTTATAAACTTATAAAATAAATGTATAAGAGAAATTTTGTGATATGATTTTTGTCATTGATCACTTTTTTAATATGGTTATTTACCACATGGTCATTTATTTATAATAAATAATCAAAATGAATAGATATAAAAATAATTCTAACATGAGAGCTCCAATAAAAGAGAATATTTTGAAAAAAAATTTTTGTAACAAAAAATAAGTTATAATTGAAAAAAAAATTATCAAACTAAGTTCTCAGAGACTACTTTAGCTCAATAAAATCCATTTTGGCACCTTCATGAAAATTGGGTGGTTGTTTTATGAGTTTTTCATTCTTAAGTTTTTTTAGAATAATTATTTCTATTAATTAAAATTAACAAATAAATCACTTGTGATAACTTCTTAAGAATAATAGTATCTAGATGGAGTGAAGGTTCTACATTTCTTCTCACATGATATGTTATCAGTCATAATGCAAGGGTATGCTGTAAAAAAATTTGTGGTATCCCGAATTTGATTGAATAGGAAATTTAGAGTAAGATAAAATATCTTTGATAGGATATCTAGTATAACTTTGTTATATCATTCAAAAAATAATGGAAAGATTAAATTTAACAAAATCATCTTCATGATCATTTACAGATTTTATTTCAATCTAGGATATCTACAAGAGACTTATCAATGGTTTGAATAAGATGCTTTCTCATCATATTTTCTCTAAGATGAAAGATATCTTGCTCTTGAATTTCATTACTGTTTGAACTCAATAATTTTGATTGAATAGGAATAATACCTAGAGAGGAATTGATGGGTAAAAAAAACTTTTTTATGAACAATTTTTTATTTTAATCATTACGAGACTTAACATTTTACAATATTATTGGAAAAAAATAAAGAATTATAGAGATTTAAAATTTTTGATAATGTGATGCATTAACTTTGAAAGCTGCTAAGAATGGAGATACACAATTAACAAGCTGTAGAAGCCTTTATATCTAATTTTCAATGGATTAGTCTTCAATGATTCATCAACATTAACAAATAAATATAATCTTTAAAACCCATCTTTTTAAAGAATATAACTTTAACAGTAATATTGTCTATTTTTGTAATTAGACAGTAACATTTATTCTTTATTTTAGTACTCAAATATTTATTGAATGCATACTCAATGATATTAAATAGTATTTTTTAATGTCTACAAATGTTATTTTGCAAAATAGGTACTTTCAAATACTCAGAAATAAACTAAAATGAATAGTGATATTATTTATCGAGTAATGTATGATTAGAATAATATATTTCAAAATTATCATGAAACAGTTGGTTCCTATAAAAAGTTTTTTTATAGTTCAATCAAATATTTATTCTTTTTAATTATATTATTTTGAGGTTAAGTATATTCTAGTATAACAAATTTTGTGGTTCGTTACATGCTCAAAGAAGTAAAGACTAAATTTTGTAGAAATGTATTTTAAAATATAATATGTATCAAAAAAGTAATATTTTGAGATTAAATATATTAATGTAAATATATAATAATTATTATAACAATTTTTTTTGTTATTTTTATTTTTACTTAGAAGTTAAAGTAACTAACATATGAGTTATCCTTGTTAATTTTTTGATTTATATATAAGTTAGGTTTTTTTAGTTTGTTAATTGAGTATATTTGTATTTTTTTTCTTTCTAACATTCTGTTTGAATTATTTTTTAGTAGATTTTTATATGGTATCAAAGATTGTGTTTAAAAAAAACTTCATCCAAAGTTGGCCTCAATGAAGTGTGTGTAATTATGTGACAATTCTGGTATTAGAGATTATTTTTACTTAGTCATTCATTTCTAGTCAAAGTGAGAATATTGAATCCTAGTATTAAGGATGTTTGTATGATATATTGTGAGACCTATCACAAAAAAATATATTAGAATTTATATTCTCGATGTCAAATTTGTATGAGTAAAAATTTAGTTATTTTCACTCTGACATATTGGAATATAGTTGAGTTGAGAGTTTAGATAAGTCAAGAAACATTATTATCTTTATTAATAATTGTATTTATTTTTGGAAAATATCATTTAGATCATTATTTTTGGCAAAAGGTGGGTACCAATTGGAAAGAATATTTGAATTAAATTATTAAGAATTGTTAGTTTGATGTCTTGTTTAATATTTTAATTTAAAAGAAAATCAAGATACTATGCATTCTCAAAGCACACTGGCCATGAATGGTGACTTATTTCATGTATACATTTATAATAAGTAATTATTCCATCATTATATAATATCCACATATGTAATATGATAGATAATTTGATTAGTAATAGAGTAAACCATTCTATTTTTTAAAAAATGTGCATGTAGTATATATATACAAAGTTGTAGATGTGTTGTGCTTGTGAAGTTGCTTATTTAGTGCAATCTATGTTTGCTTTACATGTATATTTTTATTTGTTTACAATGAAACATGTGTACTAATATACTTTCGTATACAAAATACTTGCCAATTTATTTGTCACGCATACAAAAAATTAGAAATTGGCAAGAGTAGCCCTACTCGGGATGTTCTTATCAAAATCTAGCTTTTTTTATTTTTTATTGTATTAAATAATATTTTAATGGGTTATGTTTGCTCATAAAAGATTAAATAAAAAATAACATATAATGTGAGCTAACAACCATCATAAAAAATGAAAATAGGCTTTCCAATACAAAAAATTAATTTATCAGTTTAATATATAATTGAGAAATGTATATAAGTGATGGTCATATCTATAATTTTTGCTAAATTAATAAGTTCCCTTCCTTCATATTGTTTAGATATGAATTGATGTGTATGTAAATAATCTTTAAGTAAATTACTAAAATATTTGGTTAAATTTCTTCCGTACACAACAAACTTGTCATTTTTTGTCACACATACAAAAAATTATAAATTATCAAAAATAATAGCCTATAACTAAATGAAAAAAAAAATAAAACAAGATGAAACACGTCATTTAATAATGACTTTCTAAATTTTGGCAATGATCTAATGCCATTTCTTTGTCACACAGACTATTTGGGCATTGTGAAAAAAATCCCTCTTTGGCTGCTCTTGCCAAAATTTAGCTTATTTTAAATATCTAATCAGTAAAAAATATATAATTGATGGTCATATCTATAATTTTTGTTAAATTAATAAGTTCCCTTCCTTCGTATTAATTAGGTGTTAATTGATGTGTTTGTAAATTTTTTTACAAATTGTATTTTGATTATAGATTTCCACAAATTATGTTAATTTTAAAGTCTGTAATTATTTTTATCTCTAACCAGTCTATATTCGTAATGCTAGGAATCTATAATTATAGCACAAATGCACTAGCTAATTATGAGAATAATTTTGTTTTAAATGTTGGTGAAAGTATGTTGTGTTTTTGTTTTAACCTTGAAACTTTTGTAATAGAATATTTTCTGAATAGTTTTTGATTTTTGTTATTTATTTATGAACTTTTAGATTTTTGGATTCCTAATCATCTTTTAGACTCTCTCATAAAATTTTTTGGTATAGGTGAAGATCAATAATCTCATTATGATGTTGTAAAAAAGATGTGAGACTATATAAAACAAAATATTCTATAGGTATGCCAACATCCATCGTCTTCACTTTCCCCTGATGAGAATCTATGGTGCTATTCTTCAATTTCAATTAATTGTTAAATGTTCTTATTTTTTAAATAGATCTTTTAGATAGGTGGAAAATAATATATGATAATAAGTTGAAAGAGATACTCTGATGCAAGTCTTTCATTGGATTTGCAGCCTCAAAACTCTTATCTCCTCATTTCTTGAAGAAGGGATAGTGAACAACTTGCAGGGAACATTATTATTGCCTATGTGTAGCTAATCAGAAGAAGATTTTTTTGGTGGCATCATTTTTATTGATTCTTGTTTTATTCTTTGCTTGGCCGACTAACCTAATCATGATTCTTTGCAGATTATCTGCTATGCAAACATGGTGTTGATTTTGGAAGTCGATGACTTCAAATATCAATTATTCATGCAGGTTTTAGTTTTTGATTTTAATATTGATTTTGATTTTGATTTTGATTTTGTTTTTGTTTTTTGAAATAATTCTGCTGTGAAATGAGAGTTTTTGTGTTTGTGTTAATGTTGTTTGAGCTTTAATATTGTTGCAGTTTGAACCTTCACCGAGATGAGGGGAACTAGATGTGATCTGAAGAAAGCCAGATTACTTTTTTTAGTGAGAGCCAACACAAATTGGTGTAGTCAAACATTCTATCAACCAAAATATAACCCACACTCTAAATCATTTTTTATTATTTTTTTAAGTTTTCAACTCTATATTTATTTTGCACACTACCATAACACACTACATGTATTCACTACCCACATTACTTGACAAAGCATGCCACACTACATTCATTTAACTACCCACTACCTTTCTACACACACATCCACTATGCACACTGTCACATGTCACATGGCACTTGCCACACCGCCACGTGATTTATGCAGCATAAATGCGATCTCATCAATATGAGCTATGGAGGGTCCACTTTAATTCTTGATTATGGTCGTTTTGTTAATATTGTTAATAAAGTATGAGCTGTAGCTATACAGAATTGAAGCTAGATGCAAGTCGAGTAGAGGGCCAATAGCTGATGGTGATGTTAGGGTCAGGGTAAGTGCTCCACGTGGTATTGTGGCTCTAGTTCCCAAATGGACTCTCTAGTGCCCAGATGAAATACAGGCTTCATTCTCATGATGTGCCATATGGCTCTGGCAGTGGTCAGCAATCTATTACAGAATTATCTCTAGTTGATGATTTCAATAGCCACTGGGTAATTATTTTATTTCCTCCATGTTCTAAAACAGTATGTTGGAAATACAATATTTGTTGTGTGGATGAAATTTTGTAAAATGATTTGTAAATGCTATTTATATGCCATAGAACTCCATAATTACTTTAATCGGTATTCATCCTGGATATTGATTTGAAGGTAATATAAAGATTTTCATCTAGAATCAGTCCAGAAATTGCAATGTCAGACTCAAGATTATGATCAAGAGTAACTCATCTTGAGTATACATTTTAACATTGCTAAATTAGGGCTGTATATAGAAAATGAACAAGGGAGGCTCTCATTCGTGGGTACTCTAGTATAATTCAGTGTGTTATTAATCTCGTCAAGGCTACTAACTGTGACTCCATATAAGTTATCTGATATTGCATTGCATTCTTCATTTCTTTCAACTCGTGATTCACTTCTTTCATTTCCTGCTTATAGATCAATTCAAACTTAAACGATAAAAAGGATAACAACTTATTAATTAAGAAAAAATAATAGACATGATCATCACTTATATAGAATTTACCAATATGTATAAGGTATACTAATTGAGAGAATTATGGAATTTTCAGTACATAAATAACATTTACTCATCATTCTGCAAAATTTCATCCATAAAACAAATATTGAATAGCCAATAGAATGTTTTACAACATGGAAGAAATAAAATAATTACCCAGTTGTTGTTGGAATAATCATATAGAAAGAATCTAGTAATAGATTGTTGTCCACTACTGTAGCCATATGGAACATCTTGAGAATGAAGCCTATATTTAATTTTTTTAATGCATCAGCTTCAGAATTAACCCATACATAATCTGGATGAAGAAATCATCATTAATAATATGAAAATCTTTTAGTTTATTGAACTTCCATGATACTATAATCGAACATCATATTTAAAACTCATGATGCATTTTGGTTTTGAACAATAAGGATCAGAAAACACATAAAAAAATCCAATGTACATAAAATATAGAGCTCATGAAATATTTTGGCCTCCAATCCGAAAATGTTTCCCATTACAGATTCCATCAACTATATATATCTTTTGAATTCACCTACAACATGGGTGGATTCTTTGTTTCTATCCTCAATTCCTTCCAAAGAAGTGATTGACGCTGATACGAAGGATGGCCGATCGATTTCTAAGTTGAGATATAAAGAAATTGAAAGCATCAAATAGATTCTTGGGTTGCAATAGCATAAGCAATATGATAGTGTCAAAGCATTGTGATAAGGTCATCTCATGATAATGGCAGATCAGGATCATGATGGCTCGCACATTAAAGGTTTAGTGATCGATCTCATTCATTGTTTATGGTCGTCTTTACTTAGTTTAATGATTGTTATTTGAGTTTATCACCCTAATCATAGAAGGCAATGCATACAAGTGGAAGAGTTGTACCCTTCTAAACGATGTCTGAGTACAAGTCATGGATAGAAAGCTTGGGAGGTAATACAAAGGGTTGGATGATAAAGTACTACAAGCTAGGAACAAGCATAGATAGTGGGGGGAGTATTTCAAGCAGCTACAGAGACACAAGAAGGCTTTTGTATGGATAGATGAACATGATAAGGATGTGATAGAGCTTGCCTTCAGCAAGAAAAACATGGTTTCAACACTTTGAGCCGGGAAAATACCTTGATCATAAGGGGTAGCTTATAAGATACAAAGACTTCATCAACAAGGAGCTGTTTCTATTTTTCATGCATGATCTTCAAAGATCCATCCCCTCCATGGTCGATGGCCTAAAGTCAGTCCAAAGAAAGATTTTTTTTGTCTGTTTCAAGAAGAACATAATCAAAGAAGAAAAACTAGTCTAGATGGGAGGTATGGTGATGAAGATCACTATTGATCACAATGGTGAATAGAGCATGTACATTACCATCATGGGTATGGCACAAAATTTTGTTGGAAGCAACAACATTAATGTTCTTTCTTCAAAAGGATTGTTTGGCAGCAGGAGCATGGGAGGTAAAGATCATGCAAGCCCAATATATATATCAACCCACTTGTCTCCCATCACAAGATTCTTGTTCCCAAAAGGTCATGACAATATCTTTGATTACTTGAATGAAGATGGGACCTTGGTTGAACCTACAAGGCACGAATAATGCAGATGGAATAAAAAAAATTTAAAACCAAGCCAAGGGTGCCACTGGTTCTTGGGCTTTGAAAGCACACAAGAGAAAGAATAGTACAAGGGGCAAAAAAGGAGATGCAATAGGTGGATAATAGAAGAGGCAAAAGTGGAATGAAATTTCGATCAAAGAAACAAAGGTAGCTCTTGTCAGAATGAGATTTCAAAGAACAAAGGCATATGAAACGAAATATAACTTGTTAACTTCAATGAGCCCATGGCCTGTAGATAGTTTATCATTAGGCAACTCAAAAATTGGAATTGATTTATTCTTTAAAGCCTTCCTTACAACATATGGACCCACAGAAATACATACGGTCTACACAATGTTGTGCAGAGAACACCATCAATTTCTACACAAATAACACACCAAAATAAAAAAATATATAATTTAAAAGCGCATAGCTTCATTGCACTAATGAGCTATGAAATTCCTCCAAAAGTAGATGGGGAGGTCATTGATGTTCCATTCATCAGCATGCACTATTTGAGAGTTCATGTGGGCACTGGAGTCATGGCACCACCAGGAGCACTTATGCTGATCCCAACACCACCATCAGCTATTGGCCCTCTACTCAACTGTCATCATGCTTCAATTGTTAATAGCTATAGCTCATACTTCATTAACACGATCAACAAAACAACCATAATCTAGAAGTAAAGTGGGCTCGCCAAATCTCATATTGATGAGATCACATTTATGCTACATAAAAGCAAGTGTTTTCACCATGTGAGAATATCATTATCTAGAGTAAATACGAATGACTAATAAAAGTTAGCCAACCTCCACTACAGCTATTAGGGCCCGTGTCAAGCTGGTCCCTATTTTCATTGACCTCAAGCATGAGTCTCCAATCTTGCATGATACTATTTGTGCCCCAGGTACAACTCCATTGAGCAATGACTCCTTATATTGAAGAGAGAGATGAAAATTTAAAATCACCATGAAGGAATAAACTAGCAGCATCAGACAAGTGTGATATATGTGGGTGAAATGTAGTAGCAATAGTAGCAACATGTGTACCATGAGCAGAGGAATCAGTTATGAATCTCAGAGTATTTCCCTCATCACAAATACTAAGAGCAAATGTACAAACATCTAGCTTGCTAAATATTCCAAATTTCCTTTCCTCCCTAAAAGTGTAATTCACATCACATCACAATACAACCCAATGATGTCCATCTATAGGAAAACTAGCCACAAATAATCAAGAAACAAAGAACATACGTAGCTAATTGCTATATATGTTTAACGGATCTCAATAAAAAGCCTTAAAAAAGCAATGAATTTTAAGATATATGATGCAAAACTTCAAAAAAAGCAAAACTAGAAAAAATGCTAGTTTATGAATATTGTCTTTCATACTGTTAGGGTTTATATTTTTAAAATTTTCTCATTACACATTTATGATTATGAGTTTTTTATGAGTTTACTTTTAAACATGAAATCAAAGGAAGTGGATTGAGTGTGCAATAATAGTGTGACACATCATGTGGCTGTATGGCATGAAATATTAGGGTGACACATCATGTGGTAGTATGGCATGCAATAATAGGGTGACACCTCATGTGGTAGTCTGGCATGTAATAATAGGGTGACACATCATATGTTAGTTTAGTGTGAAATGATAGGGTGACACATCATGTGGCAGTCTGGCATGCACCACATGGAAGTCAACCATGTGTCGGTGGTAGTCTGGAATGTACCACATGCATGTGTGTAGCAGTCTCAATGTGTATGTAGTGTGACACAAATCATGTGGCAGTTTGGCATGTGCCATGTGATAGTGTGCACAGTGGATGCTTGTGTGGAATGGTAGTGGGCACTTATATGCATGTAATGTGTTATGTTTGTGTGCAAAATAAATATATAATTTATCAACTACTTCTAAACTTGTTAAATCACATTATAATCACTCATCTCAAATATATATAAATATATCAATAAGTATAGAAGATTATGGAAAATATTAAATAGTTGAAAAAATGGATATAACCAGCAAAATCATGGAGCTTCTTGACAATAGTTTTGGAAGATAACTTTGATTGTTTGATATTCTGCAAAATAAGACTTCATAATTAGAAAAATGAGATTGTGTTTAATAAGAACTTTTTGAAAGTTGTAAAACATTTATTTTTGGGGTACAAGAGCATGAAGATCAAAGTTCACTTCATAAGACCATCCATTAATGAAATGGTCAAAATCAAACAATAAATCAAATTAAAATAAATAAATAAAAAAAGTTTTATTTTGATAAAATATTGTAAAATTATACAATACAACTTATACCTTATATATAATACTATAGATTATAAGGTATAAGTTGTATATCTAACTCTATATTGAAAAACACATTATTAGCTTCAAAATATGGCTGTTTATTAGACAGATAGATTGACAATATAGAGAGTAGATACAGATACAAAGGATATTTAAATTTATCTATTGATAGATAAATTTTGAAATATAATAAAACAAAAATGTTTTGTTCAATCTAACATATAGATACATATAGATAGACAAATAGGGGCAACATATGTAGATTGATATATACTGATAGACACATACAGATAGATACCATGCCCGGCCTGGTTATTAATGGATGGTCCTAATATTAGATTTGTATGTCTATATAGATAGTAATATTTTGAGTATATCTATAGATAGAATTATTTGCTATCTATAATTGTGTATAGCCTTTGAACATATATATCTGTCAATCTATCTATATAGTGATATGTACATATATTAAAGAAAGAAATTTATTTCTACTATTATTTTTCTATATATTCTATCTATAGACTGTGCTCCATATCTATCTATCAGTCTCTAATCTGTAAAGTTTTCGATTTGAATATTTTTGGAGAGATTGTGAAGCAATTGAAGTTGCCTTCAAAGAAACTTATTTTTGATTATTGGACAAGTGGAATGCAGCATTATTTATGTTGTTGACTATCTTGGAGTTCTAAGTTGTTTTTCCTAGATATCCACAAAGAGAAGCAAGTTGCTTGTTCTTGCCTAGTGAGGATGATTGGATGAAAGTTGCTGAAATTTCCACATTTATTACAGCATTTAATGAACTTACAAAAATTATTTTAGGTATTATTATTTTATTTGACTAATATTAATTAATTTTGTGATTTACATGCTTTTAAAATTATTTATTTCAATTGGGTAATATCATACATGTTATTGTAGGTTCTAAATATCCAACATCAAATTTGTTTTTTCTCGAGCTTTATAATATCAAGAGGTTGTTGGATGAAAAATATCTTGATGAAAATGAGTTTATGCATTTAATGATTATGAAGATGAAAGATTGGTTTGACATGTATTGGGGTGAGTGCAATTTGTTGATCTCTATGATAGCCATTTTAGATCCAAGAAATAAAATACAATTGATTGAGTGGCATTTTCCTATGATTTACTCAAGATCAGATATCATTGAACATATTATAACTATTCGTGAGACTTTGCGCATGCTTTATAGGGATTATGTGGAAGCTCATAAAGCAAATGGTAGTGAAAAAGAGGGTGAAAGTGAGAATCAAAATGAATCTTTTAGTGCTGTGACGATGGGAACAAGTGGAGTGAGGGCTTAATTTTTTAGTTATATAAGACATCTTGAATCATTAATTGAACAAGTTAAATTTGATTTAAATATATATCTAGAAGAAGGTGTTCGTCTTTGTGAAAATTTAAATTTTGATGTCTTAGATTGGTGGAAGATGAAGTCTCTAAAGTTTTGAGTATTATCAAAGATGGCATGTGATGTTTTATCAATTCCAATCACAAATGTAGCTTCAGAGTCTGCATTCACTGCTGGGGGGAGAGTTATTGAACCACATCATGCATCTTTAGGAGCAGACATGGTTAAAGTATTATTATGAGATGAAGATTGGCGTGCCTTTTATGGGATAAAGTGAAAAAGAAATGTAAATCTCAAAATTTTATCATATTTTTAGTTTAAATTTGGTTTTGTGCTGTTATTAAATTTTAATATTTTGAGCTTTTTTATTGTTGTTTATGTACATGTTTAGGTTTTGTTTTACAATGTTAATATTTTATTTTATTTTTTATAAATTGTAATGATTTTTAGAGTATGAAGAGGACTTCAAATAGATTCAAATACCTCACACTTGAAAGTTGCTTCTATGGCATACTGTGGAGCTAATTTCATTTCTTGTATATTCTTTAATTTTTGGCATATAGTTGAGGTTGGGTTACATGAGTATATTATTATTTGTTGATTAGAAAATATTCAAAGTTACTTATTATTTATCTTATTATTTGAAGTGTAGTCTTCTAAGCTTTTATTATATTTTTATTCGAAGTTTATTTTACCTATATAACTATCAAGGTTTGCTTTTATTTGAAAGCTTCAGAGGCCAATACATGGAAGAAATCATGGTGAAAGATGAAGATATAAAGATTATTTTGAAGTTGTTATATGTTAGATTTAAACATTATTTTTAAATTTTAAGGATAATTGTAAGTTTTTTTTATTTCATTGGTGTTGTAACTTTTAGTTGGTTTGGATATGTTAGTTATTATTAATAACTTGTTGTATTAAGTTATTAGTATTTTTTTAGATATAGTATATGATGTTAAACTATTAATTTTTTTTAAAGATCATAAACAAGCTCACAGATGAACTCAAATGAGCTCACAAACGAACTCCTTACCGAGCTAGCAAATGAGCTCACAAATGAACTCCATATCGAGCTTACAAATAAGCTTATAATCAAGCTCATGTATGAACGAGCATGAGCTATACTCAAATGAGGTTTAAACGAATGAGCCATAGTTGAGCTCGATCTTGATGAGCTCGAGCTGAACTCAAACTCGAGCTTGGATTTTAAAAAATAAAGGAACTTGAGCAGAATCCAAGCCCTTCCAAAGTATTTTGAGCTGAACCTAAGCCTTTGTTAATTCAGCTCAGTTTGGCTCAGTTACACCCCTAGATAGATAGAGAGATAGATAGCTATATATATAGGTAGGAAGGTAGGTAGGTAGATAGATATATAGATAGATTGATTAATAGATAGATAGATAGATAGACAAATAGATAGACAAATAGATAGATAAATAGATAGATTGATAGACAAATAGATGGACATACAGACAGATAGAAAGATACACATATAGTTAGATAATATATAGGTAGATAGAAAGATAGATAAACAGAGAGATAGATTGATTGATTGAAAGACAGATAGATAGATAGACAGATAAATATACATATAGATAGACAGATAAATAGACATATAGATAGACAGATAAATAGACATATAGATAGACATATAGATAGATATAAAGATAGATAGACATATAAAAAGGTAGATAGATAGATATACAAACAAAATAATAGACAAATAGATAGATAGAAAGATAGATAGACAAATAGATAGATAGATAGATAGACAAATTGATAGATAGACAAATAGATAGACAAATAGACAGATAGACAGATAGATAGATAGACGGATAAAAAAATAGACAAATAGACAGATAGAAATAAAGCAATTAGATAGATAGATATATTTATGTAGAAATTGATTGATTGATTGATTGGGAGATAGAGAAATAGATAGATAGATAGAAAAATAAATTGATAGATGAATTGATAAACATATTGATAGAAATATTGATATACAGATTATTAGACAGATTTATAGACAAATTGTTAGGTAGATTAATAGATAGATTAAAAGATAGATAGATAGATAGACAGATAGATAAAGAGATAGATAGATAGATAGGTAGATAGATAAACATATAGATAAATAGATAATTAGATAGAGATATATATAGACAGATAGATATATATAAAGATATACAAATAGATAGATATATTGATTGATAGATAAATAGACAGATAGATCAACATATAGTTAGTTAGATAGATTGATAGATAGATAGATAGACAGATAGATTGAGAGATATATAGATAGATAGGTAAATAAATAGATAAATAGATAGACAAGTATAAAGATAGATAGATAGATAGATCGATAGGTAGATTGATAGATAGATAAAAAATAGATAGAAAGATTGATAGACAGAAAGTTAGATAGATGAGTAGATAGAATGAATGATTGATTGATTAATAGATAGATAAAATGACAAATATATAAATAGATAGGTTGATAGACATATTGAAACAAAATTTGATAGATAGATTGATAAACAATTGATATACAAATTTTTATACAAATTGATAGACAAATTAATATATAGATAGATAGACTTATAGATGGATTTATAGATAGACTCATAGATAGATTGATAAATAGACTCATAGATAGACAGATTGATTAATAGATTTATTAACATATAGAATGATAGATAAATCAACAGATTGATAAACTTATAGATAAATAGATAGATAGATAGACATATAGATTGATAGATTGATAGATCAATAAATTATTAGACAAATAATATGGCAAATTGAAATACAGATAGATAGATAGATAGATAGATAGATAGATATATTGATGGATGGATGGATGGATAGACAAATAGATAGATAGATAGATAAATAGATATACATTAAAAGATAAATAGATAGATAGATAGATATACAGATTGACAGATAGATAAATAGATATATAGATAGAGAGATAGATAGATAGATAGAGAGATAGATAGATATATAAAAGTATAGATAGCCAAATAGATAGGCAGATAGATAGATAGATTGATTGATTGATAGACATACATACAGATAGAAATAAAGATAGATAGATAGATCAATAGAATAATATATAGATAGATAAATAGATAGATAGATAGGCATATAGAGAGATAGGTAGGTAGGTAGATAGAAATGTGGGAAGATTGATAGACAAATTAAAAGATACATAGATAGATAGATAGATAGATAAAAATGATACATAGTTAGATATACAGATAGATAGAATAGAGACACAGATAGATAGACATAAAAATAGATAGATAGATAGATAGACAAATAGATAGGTAGATAGATAATTGGATAGATATTTAGACAGATAGACAGATAGATAGATAGATAGATTGATTGATTGACAAATAGATTGACAGATAGATAGATAAATAGATAGATAGACATATAAATAAATAGATAGATAGATAGATAGGTAGATAGATTAATAAATAGATAGATAGATAGACAAACAAATAAACAAATAAATAGACAAATTTATATAAAGATAGATAGATAAATCGATAGATAGAGAGACACACAGATAGATAGATAGACAGATAAATAGACAGACATAATGATAAATATAAATATTAATAGATAAATAGATAAATATATAAAGAGATAGATTTATAAAGAGATTGATTGACACATTTATAGAGAGATATATAGCTAGATTGATATAATGATAGATTGATAAAGAAATTGATAGACATTTTACAAGAAATATTTATATATAGATTGCTAGATAGATTAATAGAGAGATTAATATACAGATTGGATACCAGATAGATAGATAGATAGATAGATAGATAGACAAATAGAAAGGCATTGAGATCGATACATAGATGGATAGATTATTAGACAGATAAATACATAGATAGATAGATAGATTAATTTATTGATAATTAGATAGATTGATTGATATATAGATAGACAGATTAAAAGATATATAGAATCTCAAGTAGATAGAAAGATTGATATACATATAAATATATAGATACATATTAAAATAGATAGATATATTGATTGATAGATAGATAGATAGACCCAAATATAGTCTGATGCATAGATGATAGATAAAAAGATAAATAGATAGATAGATATATAGATACATATAAAAATAATAGACAGATAAATAGTCAGATAGATATAAAGAAAGATAGATAAATATACACTAAGTTAGATAGAAAGATAGACAAATAGACAGACAAATAGATAGACAAGTATATAGACAAAAAGTTAAATAGTAGATAGATAGACAGATAGATTGATAGAAAGATGAACAGAAAGATAAATAGATAGATTGATTGATTAACATATAGATACTTACAAAGATAGAGAGATAGTTAGATAGATAGATAGATAGAAAAATAGATGACATATAGAAAGACCATATTTATAGATAGATAGGTAGATACACTAATAGATAGACAAGTAGATTGATTTATTGATAAAGAGATTGATAGATAGCTTGATAGATATATAGATATACATATATATAGACAAATAGATTGATTGATTGATAGATTTATAGATAGATTGATAGATAAATTGATAGACAAATTGATAGACAGATTTATATATAGATTTATAGATAGATAGAATAATATATTGACAAATAGATAGAATAATATAAGCTTTATATTATTAGTGAAAAATTTTATGGTTCTTCATCTACATGCATAGGCTCAATATTATTTATGTCATCTTCTTTGAATGTCGGTGCAATATGTAAGTCTGAACTTCTTTGTTGAGATGTTGGTACTTCAAAATTTGATCGAGCTTTGATTTTGCAAATCACACACCAATTACTATTATCACGAGATAACCTCAGATATGTACAATAATATACTTAAGCAGCTTGAACTGCCATAATAAATGGCTCATATCAATTATATCTACGTTTATGGTTAACATCAACTAGCTTATAATCCAAATAAATCTTAGTGCCCACATATCGGGTAGGATCAAACCACTCACACTTTAATAATATAATCATATTATTTTCGAGTCAAGGATACTCTAACTCAATAACTTCTTAGAGTTGATCATAATAATCAATCTCATCTACACTATAACCTGAGCATTTAATGCATACACCACTATTCATTGTTGTTTTAGAAGAACCATGCCCGATTGTGTGAAATTCATATCCATTGACAAAATACCCAGGATAGGTTGACACATATCTAAACGAGCCAATACATAGATTCTGAATGAAAATATTTGAATCACTATTTGAAGGATCAATTTCATGTGATATAAATTAAAAAAATGATATTAATAAATAAAAGATATTAATAAATTAAATAATTCAAAAATTTAAATCTTAATAATTCTCCCATAATTTTTGAACCTATTCGCAAATTCAATTTCTAGCTTATAATCGACATCATTGCTAGAAATTGCTGATTGACTATATTTTAACTGCTCAACATAAATACTACACAAATATAAAAAGAGAAAGAAAAAAGTATATTAAATTTTAATAATTCCTTTAAAAGATAAAATTAAAATATTATTAAACCTACAACCATTTTGGGTATACATACTCAATATATGGTGCAATCTCTTCACAATATAGTAAAACGTAGCTCCGGGTTGCTTTGTACTCTTCATCTGTCATACATCTTTTTATTACTCTTCCAAATGCTCTTCTAGTCTGCTTGAAGATAGATAGTTTGACCACACAATCATCTTTTACCATCACATGACCTTCATCATTCCGAGGTACATTTTTATTCTTTGTATTGACATGATCCTCAAAATAATAAGAACAAAATGATGATGTTTCTTCTACTAAATATGCATTGTAAATTGAACCTTTAACTTTTGCCTTGTTTCTAAGATTCAATTTCAACTAACGAAGATACCTACAACCACAATATTAGGTTTCAATTATATTAAATTACAATATTACTTTATGTATGAAATAATAAAACACATCAAATTATATGTATTTACCTTTCAAAAGGATACATCCACCGTATTGGACTGGCCCTACTATTCTTGCTTCATATACCTAAAGGACCGGTAAATGGTCTATTGAGTCAAAAAAACCTAGTGGGAATATCCATTCAAGCTTACAAATAATAAGTGTAATATCATTTATCAGCCTCACCATGTCGTCTATTTTGATTGTGGTTACAGATAGTTGTTTGAAAAATAAACTATGTTCTGTAAGGACCTTCCAAATACTTAGGGGAAGTAATTCATGGAATGCAATAAGTATTAATCTCTGCATAAATACATGATAGTCATGACCTTTCATTTCAAATAACTTAAGATTCTTCATATCCACGTATCTACCCATATTTGACACATATCCATCAGAGAATTTCAAATTTTTAACCAATTCACATAATATTTGTATTGCCTTCTTATCAAGTGTATAGCAAGCTTTAGAAACTTTTCCTGTTGCCTCATTTAGTTTCAATTCAGGATACCGATAGTAATCATTCAGCTCATATCTTGAATTTAGAGTGTTTATTATTTTTCAATCTACATTAAGGATAGTGTTGAAAACATTGTCAAACACTTTTTTTCAAAATGCATTACATCTAATTTATGATGAATTAAATTAGACTTCCAATAGGGCAAGTCCTAAAATATACTACATTTCCTCCAGGCAAATATTTTGCCTATTGGTCCATTACTTCTATTAGCATCCTTTTGAGTTACCTTCTTCAAACCCAAACTCTGAATCTCTATCATAATATCATCTCCTGAACGAACTGCTAGTGCAACTATCATCACAGTTTTATTTTTTCAAAATATAGTTTTATTTCTTCGAAATTGATGATTCCTAGGTAGAAACTTATGATGGTTATCAAACCATGACTGTTTACCACTTAATATGAGGGTAAATGCATCAGAATTTATCATGCAATATGGGCATGTGAATCATCCTACAGTACTCCAGCCAGACAATATTAAATAAGCAGGAAAGTCACTTACCATCCACATAAGGGCCGCCAGCATTATAAAATTCTTCTTCTTGGAGATATCATATGTATTCACGCCAACATCCCACAAATGATTTAACTCTAAAATAAGAGGTTGTAAGAAAACATCCAACATGTCTTTCAGATTTTTTGGCCATGGAACATAGATTGAAAAAAACATATATTGCTCCTTCATAACCAACCATGGAGGCAAGTTATAAGGTGGAACAATCATTGGTCATGTTGAATAGTGTTGTCCAGATTGCCCAAATGGCTGAAATCTATCAGTGTAGAGATCCAATCTCATATTTCGACTTTCAGCTAGAAAATCTTGATGTATATGATTAAAATGCTTCCAAGCAAGTGAATCTGATAGATGATGCATTACCCCTTCTTCAACTTCATGCTCGGAATGCCACCTCATATCATTTGCTGTAGCATTTGATGCATATAATTTGTGTAATCGAGGAATTAATAAAAAATAATACATCTTCTTAAATGCAACTTTCAATTTTTGTTGCATATGTACACACGAGATACCTTCTTAAATCGAAGATGATCACAAACCTTACAGCTAATTAAATCACTTTCACCACCCCAATATAACATACATCCATTAAAACAACAATCAATTTTTTCCACTAGTAGACCCATTCCTCGTAGTAACTTCTTAGTGTTGTAAAAGATGTTAGTGATCAAATTATTATCCGGAATAATCTTCTTCATCAGTTCTGTCACTTGGTCAAATTATTTCTCAGACATATGATTTTTTGACTTAATGCTCATAAATCGAGCCACAAGTAACAATTACGAATGTGTTTTACAACCAGGCCACTGCTCTTTATCTACAGCATTAAGCATTTCATAAAATTTCCGAGCTTCAGGATTAGGTGGTTCATCCACGTAATCCATATTGAAGTTAGCATCGGCAGCTTCCATTATCATTTTATGGTATGTGTTTGATGATTCTTCACCACAAGCAAACAATTTAGTAACCTCATTTTGGTCAATGTTCAGAGCCATTGTACTTTCTCCATGATAAATCCAAATAAAATAATTTGGCACAAAGCCATATTTAGCCAAATGGTATCTTAAAGTGTTTGCATCACTAAAAAAGATATTCTGACACTTGTGATGATTACATGGACACTTAATTTTTTCTCCATCCACTCAAAAAATCTTTATTCAAAATTCTATTCATAAACCTACTCTACATCCACTAACGATCTAAGCTCATTTTGCCCTATTTTATTTACAAAAAATAATGATCAATCATTATTTTGAATTAAACATTCTATTACTTTAAAATATACTAATAATTATATAAAATTACTTATAGATGAATATTTAAAAATTAAATATTGTGAATATAAAGACAATATTTGTTGTATCTAAATGAATAGATAAAGTAATTTTTAGCACGATAAAGATAAATAGAGATCACGGTATTACTAGATAAGGGGAGAAAAATAAGATAATGCACAAGAAAGGAAAGCAAAAAGAAAGACATTTAAAGTTTGAAGGAGGAGAGGGAGAGAGAGAGAAAGAGAGAGAAGGTGGAATGAGAGAGAGGGGCATTGAAATGGAGAGATGAGGAGAGAGTGAGGGAGAGATAGAGAGGGACAGAGATGGAGAGAGAGGGAGAGAGAACAAGCAAGAAAGGAGAGCGAGAAAGAAAATAATAAGAGAGAGTGTGTGACATAGAAAGAAAAAGATGAAGAGAGTGACACAGAAAGAATTAGAGAGGGAGAGAGAGACATATAAAATGCAATGTTAGAATGAGAAATTACATAAAAGAAAAAAAATTTTCTTCTGTACAAACCTATTAAATATTATATCTTTTGTCATACATATGTTCATATATGAGCCTGAGGCCCAAGAGATGAGATTATGTAAGAGTACGACCCTTATTTGTATATATCATATATGAGCATGACCAATGGACACTCTCATGCTATGTGCGTACAAATTATTGATATTATATCTTTTGCCATTTAATTTCAAGTTAATGCAACAAATTATCATTATCCCATTTATAATTATATATTAGTATACATATAGTAAATGTAGTTATAAATAGTTACATATAGTTAAACATATAGTTATAGATAGTTATATGCATACAAGTAGTTATAAGTAGATATACATAAATGTATACAGAGTTACAAACATTATGTATAGATATATGTATACATAATTAAAAATAATGTATACAAAGTAGTTATAAAAAATTATATATATTTACATATATATATATATATACATATATGTATACATAATTAAAAATAAAGTAATATTCATATATATAAAGTTATTTATAGTTATACAAATATTTATATATAGTTATACACATATAGTTAAACATTATGTTGTATGTTTTTATACATATAATTATAAATATAATTACATGTGGTTATACATATAGTTACAAGTATAGTTAAATTTATATTAATACTTGTATGTATATATATTTTTTCATATAATTTCATATATTTATACATATAGTTATGTATAGGTATGGATATAATAAAATACATTTTTTATACTAATATATAAACATGTGTATTAAATATATGTTTTTAATTATATATCTAAATATAGTTATGTATAATGTTTTTATACTTATACATATAGTAAGATAGAATTATTTATAGTTATATTTTATTATAAATACAATAATTATAGTTGTAAAAAATTATATATCGTTAAACATTTAGTTATATATATATATTCATACGAGTAGTTATATTTTGTTATACATAAATATATATAATGTTATAAATAAATATATAGATTTACATATATGTATAAATAGTAAAAAATATAGTAATATTTAATTATATAAAGTTTTATTTAGTTTTACAAATATCTATATAGAGTTATACACATATAATTAAACATTATGTTGTGTGTTGCTATACATGTAATTATAAATATAGTTACATGTGGTTATACATATAGTTACACATATAGTTATATTTATATTTATACATGTAGGTATATGTATTTATTCATATAATTTTATATATTTATACATATAGTTATGTATAGGTATAGATATAGTAAAATACATTTTTATATACTAATATATACAAATGTATTTTAAATACAAGTTGCAAATTATATATTTAAATATAGTTATGTATAAAGCTTTTATAGTTATACATATAATAAGATATAATTATTTATAGTTATATGTTATTATACATATAGTATATATAGCTTTAAATATTTTTATATAGTTAAACATATAGTTATATATAGATATATACATACAAATAGTTATACATAAATATATAAAGTTATAAATAAATATATGATTTACATATATGTATTCATAGTTATAAATATAGTTATATTTAATTATATAGTGTTACATAGTAATACATAAATTTATATATAGTTATACACATGTAGTTAAACATAATGTTGTATGTCATTATACATATAATTATATATATGATTAATTATGGTTATATATATAGTTACACATATAGTTATACTTATATTTATACATGTAGGTATATATATTTTTTTATATAATTTTATATATGTATACATAAAGTTATCTATTGGTATATATATGGTAAAATACATTTTTAAATATAGTAAACGTGGTCTTGTATATGGTAAAATACCTATTTTTATATAATTTTATATATGGTAAAATACATTTTATATATGTTATTATATAAAAATGTATATTAAATATATGTTGTTTATTATATTTTTAAATATAGTTATTTATAATATTTTATAGTTATACATATAGTCAAAGACAATTATTTATAGTTATATGTTTTTATACCTTTGGGATCCAATGGCTAAAGAGAAAAAAAACAAGTTTGACTTACAATAGATCAGAACAAAATAAATGTGGTCTTGTATTTCAGGCATGTAATATATAAATATAAATACAGTTTGAATCCCCCTAGAAACAGATTATGTCATCCACATAACAGAACAAAACTCAAGAAAAATAGGTAAAAGTTTAGTCCACATCTAGATATGTCAACAAAATTTGTCTCATCCTGCTAAAATTGTTTTTGCCTTGCTGGCAATGTAATTGGAAAGCCAATCAAGACCCTCGTAGATGCCCTCGCCAGAGGTAGCATAGGTGCTCTGAATGTGCCAATAGCATTGGCGAAGAGTGTGAAGTCCTAGCTTGTGAGTAATTTCAGCTGCATTCATCGCATTGGGATGATCTTGCTTATTGGCAAACATGAGCAATACTACATCTCGAAGCTTTTCCTCCTTTAGCATCCTATACGGCTCATCTCTGGCTTCAACAACTCGATCTTTATCATTGTTGTCCACCACACTAGTAGGAATTGTGGTGACAATTTCACCAAGTTTCAACTTATACAGAATGACTAGCATATATACTTGCATACATAGACAGATATATAAAATATATGTTGTATTATTGATAGATAGATACCTATATGAAGATGTAGAATATGACTATCTGGGTATAGTTATTTATGGACTGAAAGAAAAATTCATAGACAAACCTCTGATGATAGATATTTGACTATCAATAGGATGACAGTGTATAGACTGTGACAAGTTATGACTAATTGAAAGAGAGATAATTAGAGAGATTGAGAGATAGATAGATAGATAGCTAGACATATAGACAGATATATAGACAGATAGATAGATAGTTACTTAGATAGATATATAGAAAGATAGATAGTTAGTTAGAGAAATAGATAAATAGATAAATAGATAAATAGATAAATATATATATATAGGTAAATAGAAAGATAGAATGATATATAGATTGAAAGATAGATAGATATATATTTAGATAGAAAGATTTTAATTTAAAGAGGCACATAGATAGACATATAGTTAGACAAATAGATAGACAGATAGATAGATAGATCGATCGATAGATTAATAGATAGATAGATTGATAAATAGACAGATAGATAAATAAATAGATAGACTGTAGACACACACATATACAGACACATAGAGAAACAGATAGACCAAAAGATAGGCAGACAGCTCAATTGAAAGATTCATAGATTGACATATAAATATATAGCTAGACAAGTAGATTGACAAACATATACACAGACAGACAAATAGATAAATAGATGGATAGACACATAGATAGATAGATAGATAGAAAAAAATAGATAGACAGATAGATAAAGATATAGCTTTATAGGTAGAAATATAAATTGGTAGACAAACAAATAGATATATAGATACACAAATAGATAGGCAGACATACAGACAGATAGATAAATAGACAGATAGATAAATAGACAGGTAGACATAATGATATATAGATAGATAGATATATAGACAAATAGACAGACATACATATTGATCGATAGATTGATATATAGATAGATAGACCAATAGTTAGACAAATAGACAGATAGATAAACAAACAAATAGATAGATAGATAGATAGAAAAACCAATAGATGGATCGATAGATACATCGATAGATAGATATATAGATTGATTGATAGATAGGTATACCAAGAGATAGACAGATGCATAAAGTAATAGATAGACAGATAGATAGACATATAGAAAGATATATAAATAGATATATAGAAAGACAGATAGATATATATATATATATATATATACAAATAGATAGATAGAATGATTAATATATAAATAGATATACACACTGATAGATAGTTAGATAGACAAACAGATAGATAGCCAAATAGATAGAAAGATAAAGAGATAGACTAATAGATAGACATATATAAGTAGTCATATAGACAGACTGATAGAGAGATAGATAGATAGACATATAAAATGATAGCTAAATAAATATATAGACATAAAAATATATAGATAGATATAAACACAGTTAGAAAGACATAAAGATAGATAGATGGAAAGATAAATAAATATATAGAAGGATAAAAAGATGGATAGAAAGACCAATAGAAAGATGGAAAGATATATGAAAAGATAGTTCGATAGATAGATGGATATATAGAAAGAAAGATAGATGGATAAATTTTTGGATAGATAGACTAATAGATAGATGGATAGATAAATAGATAGAAGGATAAATAGATGGATAGATAGAAGGATAGATAGATGGATATATAGATGTATAGAAAAATGGATAGAGAGAAGGATATATTGACAGATAGATAGACATATTGATAAATAGATAGATAGACTGATAGATAGATGGATAGATAGAAAAATCAATAGAAATATAAATGGATATAAAGACGAAATTATTTGCGAATAGTTAAATGGATAAATAAATGGATAGAAAGTCTTATAGATAGATGGATAGATAAATAAAAATATAAAGGGATAGAAAGATGGAGAGTTAGAAAGATTGATAGATAGATAGATAGAAATATAGATATGTAGAAAGAAAGAAAGATAGATAGATAGATATATAGATAGATATATATATATATATATATATATATATATATAGAAAAATAGATAGATAGATAGAAATATTAATAGATTGATTGATTGAGAAATTGATAGATAGATAGACAGATAGAAAGATAGACAGATAGATTGAATGATAGAAAGATAGATATATATATAAATATATATGTACAAATAATTAGTTTATAATTTAATAGATAGATAAATAAATAAATATATATATATATATATATATATATATATATATATATATATATATATATATTGGAAAATAGATAGACAGATAAATAGATAGATAAGTAGATAGAAAGATAGACAAACAAATAAATAAATAGATAGACAAATTGATAGATATATAGACAAATAGATAGAGAGATAGATAGACACATAGTTAGACAAATAGTTAGAAAGATAGATAGATAGATAGATACAAAAATAGAGAGACAGATAGATAGACGGATAGAATGATAGATAGATATATAGATAGTTATGAATAATATAGCTAGACATATAGATAGATGAATATATAAACATATTGATAGATAGATCGATAGATAGATTTTTAGATAGGTATATAAACAAATATATAATAGATAGACAGACAGAAAGATAGATTGATAGATAAATAAATAGTTATATAGATAGATAGATAGACAGATAGATTGATGGATAGTTAAATGGATAGATAGACGGATAGAAAGATGGATAAATAGATAGATTGATAGACGAATAAAAAGATGGATAAATAGAAATATAGATAGATAGATAGATAGATGGAAAGATAAATGGATTGATAGATCGAAAAATTGATGGATAGATACACAGATAGATAAATTAATAGATAGATAGATGGATAGATAATTGGAAAAATTGATGAATAGATAGTCAAATATTTTAGATATATAGACAAATATAGAAATAGATAGATAGATAGATAGAGTGATAAACAAATAGATAGATAGATAGTTATATAGATATATGGATTTTTTTATTTGTCAGGCCTTGAATAAGAAATGATAAACAGAATGATAAAAAAAAAGAAATGAAAAACAAATCTATAGATAGTGATAAACAATTAGTGACATAGATAGATAGAATGATAGACATATAAATATACTGATAGACAGAGAGAAAGATAGATTAACAGATATGTAGATACTTAGATTAATATATAGATAAAAGATAGTGTTTTCTTAATTTTTGTCACTTTTTAAATTTCTCATCATTTATTCTTAGATTGATAGATAGATAAAATTACTTAGATTGATAGTGTTATATTTGTCACTTTTTAAAATTAAGAAGTGAAAAAAAGTGACAAAAATGATAAAAAAGTAAAATTGCTCATCTATAGACCATTAACATACATTTAATAAACAAAATTAAATAAAATATTAAAACTAATAATAAATTAAAAAAAATTAAATTACTAAAAATTGGCTAGGGAAATTCTGTCGCTAAATACATAGCTAAAATACGGATTTTATTAGCTAGAGAAAATCCATCGCTATTTTACTGATTTTATTAGCTGGAGAAAATCTATCACTAAATCCATCGCTAAATTATAAATTTTATTAGCTAGGGAAATTTCGTAGCTATATCCATCACTAAATTAAGGATTTGATTAGCTAGGGAAAATCCGTCGCTAAATCCATCACTAATTTACGAAATTTATTAGCTAGGGACATTGATAAACAAGTAGACATGTAAGTCTATCAATCTGTCTATAAATTGATAAACAAGTAGACGAGTAGATATATAGATTGAAATATTGATAGATAGACATATTTATTTAGATAGATAGATATAAAAATAGATAGAAAAATAGATAGTCAAATAGATAGACAAATATATACTTATATATATTTAATATACTTATATATATATATATATATATCTATATAAAAATGTATTTAACAATATGTATATCAACATTTTACTATATATATATATGTATTTATCTACATCAATATCTATACATAGCCATATGTATATATATATATATAATTACATGAAAAACTATATATAACTATATCTACAACATGTATAACTACATGCTTCTGAAACTTAATATTCATTCATATCATTCATCTCATTCATACATGTTTTATTTGGATATTGTATAAATCATTATCATTTTTTCCCATATATTTTAGGAACTTAAAATTAATTTTTCCAACCTTAAATGTATTTTTATTGTATTTTTATATGTTTATATAAATCATTATGATTTAATATGTTTAGGGTTTGTATTTTTGTTTCACTTAATATCATTTAACTAAAATTGATTTCTAATAAAATGCTCATTTGTTAAAATTCATGTTGTAAATTTCAAAACAAATAACAATATGTTTGTGTAATAAATATTATAAAAAATTTCTAAAATATATATGTGAAGTAGTTTCAATTTACAAATATAAAACTTTAAAAATAAAATTTATTTACAAAATAAAATTTGCACCTCTTAATATGCAATATGTTATATTTATTATAAATAAACAATATTTGAAATGTATCTATTAATTACAAAAAAAACATTGAAATGTATTAAATTTGAAAAACAAAATAAAAAAATTATTTAAAGAAAAAAATTCATATATTTATATGGTTATTTATATATTTTGAATATAATAAAAAAAATAATTACTTGTAGAAAAATTTACTCATGTATTAATATGGTAATCTATTTTGTTTGGACATAATTAAAAAAATAATTGATTTTTAACCAAACATTAAAGGCATGCATTTATATGCACTACATTATATTTGTTTGAATTTTAAAGTTTCTAAAAGTTTATTAATAACAATAAATAATAGGTAGACATTTATCATAGACATTAATATTTTAATAAAAAAAATAATATAGAAAAATAAAAACAATATTATTTTTTTATGAACTATATTTTCTTTTTTAACATAATTATAAAAACAAAATAATTTACAAATATGCTAACTTCATTTATTTATATGAGTATAATGATAGTTATTTAAATATAAATATAAAAAAAACAACTATTTTAATAAAATAGAAGCTCATATATTTAATTCATAAATTCATTTTATGCATTAATATGCTTCACGCACACACACAGACGCATACACACACACACATAAGCACACACACACACACATGCACACACACACAAATATTTGTTTTAAATATAACGAATTTACCATAATCGGATTATATGGTATAATACAAATAAGGGTCGTACTCTTACATAATCTCATGCCTTGGTCCTCAGGCTCATATATGAACTTATGTATGACAAAAGATGTAATATTTGATAGATTTGTACTGAAATTTTTTTTTCTTTATGTAATTTCTCATTCTAACACTGCATTTTCTGTCTCTCTCTACCTCTAATTCTTTCCGTGTCACTCTCTTCCTCTTTTTCTTTCTGTGTCACACACTCTCTCTTGTTATTTTTTTTCTCGCTCTCCTTTCTTGCTTGTTCTCTCCCTTTTCTCCCCCTCTCTCCCTCTCTATCTCTCTCTCTCTCCCTCTCTCCCTCCCTCTCTCTCTCTCCCTCCCTCCCTCTCTCTCTCTCTCCCTCTCCCTCCCTCTCTCTCTCTATCTCTCCCTCCCTCTCTCTCTCCCTCTCTCCTTTTCGCCATTTCTCACTCCCTCTTTCTCCCCTTTCTCTCTCTCTCTCTCTCTCTCTCTCCCCCCATCTCTCCATTTCTCTGCCCCTCTCTCCCATTCCACCTTCTCTCTCTCTCTCCCCCTCTCCTCCTTCAAACTTTAAATGTATTTCTTTTTTGCTTTCCTTTCTTGTGCATTATCATATTTTTCTCCCTTTATCTAGTATTACCATGATCTCAATTAATCTTTATCGTGCTAAAAATTGCTTTATCTATTCATGTACATTCTACAAACATATTACCTTTATATTCACAATATTTAATTTTTAAATATTAATCTATAAGTAATTTTATTTAATTATTAGTATATTTTGAAGTAATAGAATGTTTAAATCAAAATAATGATTGAGCATTATTTTTTGTAAATAAAACATGACAAAATGAGTTCAGGTCATCAGTGAATGTAGAGTAGGTTTATGAATATAATTTTGAATAAAGATTTTTTGATAGGATGGAGAAAAAATTAAGTATCCATGTAATCATCGCAAGTGTCTATTTATCCCTTTTAGTGATGTAAACACTTTAAGATACCATTTGGCTAAATATGGTTTTGTGCCAAATTATTTTGTTTGGATTTATCATGGAGAAAGTACAATGGCTCTGAACATTGACCAAAATGAGGTTACTAAATCATTTGCTTGTGGTGAAGAATCATAAAACACATACCATAGAATGATCACGGAAGCTGCTGATGCTGACTTCAATATGGATTAAATGGATGAACCACCTAATCTTGAAGCTCGAAATTTTTATGAAATGCTTAATGCTATAGATAAAAAGTTGTGACTTGGTTGTAAAACACATTCGCAATTGACACTTGTGGCTCGACTTATTAGCATTAAGTCAAAAAATCATATGTCTGAGAAATAATTTGATCATGTGACAAAATTGATCAAGAAGATTATTCTGGATAATAATTTGATCACTAACAACTTTTACAACACTAAGAAGTTACTACGTGGAATGGGTCTGTCAATAGAAAACAGTGATTGTTGTTTCAATGAATGTATGTTATATTGGGGCGGTGATAGTGATTTAATTAGCTGTAAGGTTTGTGATCATCTTCGATTTAAGAAGGTATGTCGTGTTGTACATACACGACAAAATTGAAAGTTGCAATTAAAATGTTTTATTTTTTATTAATTCCTCGATTACATAGATTATATGCATCAAATGCTACAGCAAATGATATGAGGTGGCATTCTGAGCATGAGGTGGAAGAAGGGATAATGCATCATCAATCAGATTCACTTGCTTGGAAGCATTTTAAGCATATACATCAAGATTTTTCAGCTGAAAGTCGAAATATTAGATTGGATCGCTACACTGATTGATTTCAACTATTTGGGCAATCTGGATAATAGTATTCAACATGACTAGTGATCGTGATACCTTATAACTTACCTTCGTGGTTGTGTATGAAGGAGCAATATTTGTTTTTGTCAATCTTGGTTCCAGGGCCAAAAAATCTGAAAGATATGTTGGATGTTTTCTTATAGCCTCTTATTGTAGAGTTAAATCATTTGTTATATATTGGTGTGAATACATATGATATCTCAAAGAAGAAAAATTTTATTATGCTGGCAGCCCTTATATGGATGGTAAGTGACTTTCCTGCTTATTCAATACTGTCTGGTTGGAGTACTATTGGATGATTCACATACCCATATTGCATGAAAAAATCTTTTGCATCTACCCTCAAATTTAGTAGTAAATAGTCATGGTTTGATAACCATCATAAGTTTCTACCTACGAATCATCTATTTCGAAGAAATAAAACTACATTTTGAAAAAATAAAACTGTGATGATAGTTGCACCAGCAGTTCGTTCAGGAGATGATATTGTGATAGAGATTCAAAGTTTGGGTTTAAAGAAAGTAACTGAAAAGGATGCTACTAGATGTAATGGACCAATAGGCAAAATATTTGCCCGGAGGAAACGTAGTATTTATTGAAATTAGCCCTATTGGAAGTCCAATTTAATTCATCATAACTTAGATATAATATATATTGAAAAAAAGTGTTTGTCAATGTTTTCAACACTATCCTTAATGTAGATGGAAAAACATAAAATACTTTAAATTCATTACATGAGCTGAATGATTATTATCGGCGTCCGGAATTGAAATTGAATGAGTTAATAGGAAAAGTTCTAAAGCTTGCTACACACTTAATAAGAAGGCAATACATATATTATGTGAATGGGTTAAAATTTTGAAATTCCCTAATAGATATGTGTCAAATATGGGTAGATGAGTGGATATGAAGAATCTTAAGTTATTTGAAAAGAAAAGTCATGACTATCATGTATTTATGTAAAAATTAATACTAATTGTATTCAATGAATTACTTCCCCTAAGTATTTGCACGGTCCTTACAGAACATAGTTTGTTTTTCAAATAGTTAGATGCAACCACAATCAAAATAGACGACATGATGAGGCTGGAGAATGACTTTCCACTTATTATTTGTAAGCTTGAATGGATATTCCCACTGAGTTTTTTTGACTCAATAGAGCATTTACCGGTTCATTTGACATATGAAGCAAGAATACTATGGGCCAGTGCAATACAGGTGGATGTATCCTTTTGAGAGGTAAATACATATAATTTGATGTGTTTTATTATTTCATACATATAGTAATATTGTAATTTAATATAATTGAAACCTAATATTGTGGTTGTAGGTATCTTCGTTAGTTGAAATTGAATGTTAGAAACAAGACAAAAGTTGACGGTTCAATTTGCAATGCATATTTAGTAGAAGAAACATCATCATTTTCCTCTTATTATTTTGAGGATCATGTCAATACAAAGAATAAAAATATACCTCAAAAAGATGAATGTCATGTGATGGTAAAAGATGATTCTGTTGACAAACTATCCATCTTCAAGCACCTTGGAAGAGTTTTTGGAAGAGTAATGAAAAGATGTATGACAGATGAAGAGTACAAAGCAACCCGGAGCTACGTTTTACTATATTGTGAAGAGATTGCACCATATATTGAGTATGTATACCCAAAATGGTTGTAGGTTTAATCATATTTTAATTTTATCTTTTAAAGGAAATATTTAAATTTAATATACTTTTTTCTCTCTTTTTATATTTGTGTAGTATTTAGTTTGAGTAGTAAAAATATAGGTAACCAGCAATTTCTAGCAATGATGTCGATTATATGCTAGAAACTAAATTTACGAATTGGTTCAAAAATTATGTGAGAATTATTAAGTTTTAGATTTTTGAATTATTTAATTAATTAATATCTTTTATTTGTTAATATCATTTTTTTAATTTATGTCATAGGAAATTGATCCTTCAAATGGAAATTCAAATATTTTCATTCGAAATCTATGTAATGCCCCGTTTAGATATGTGACAACCTATCCTGGGTATTTTGTCAATAGATATGAATTTCACATAATCGGGCATGATTCTTCTAAAACAACAATGAATAGTAGTGTATGCATTAAAGGCTTAGGTTATAGTATAGATGAGATTGATTATTATGATCAAATCAAAGAAGTTATTGAGTTGGTGTATCCTTGACTCGACAATAATACGATTTTATTATTAAAGTGTGAGTGGTTTGATCCTACACGAAATGTGGGCACTAAGATTCATTCGGATTATAAGCTAGTTGATTTGAACCATAAACGTAGATATAATTGATATGAGCCATTTATTATGGCAGTTCAAGCCACTCAAGTATATTATAGTATATATCCGAGTTTATCTCGTGATAAGAGTAATTGGTGGGTGATTTGCAAAATCAAATATCGATCAAATTTTGAAGAACCAACATCTCAACAAAGAAGTGCAGACTTACATATTGCACCGACATTCAAGGAAGATGACGTAAATAATATTGAGCCTATGCATGTAGATGAAGAACCAAAAAATTTATGTGACTCAAATGATGGCCTAATAAAAATTGAAGATGATCAATTTCTATCTGAAGATGAGTTTGAACTTCTATCGGAAACAGACGAAATATCAGAAGATCTATTGGAGGATGATAGTAATGCCAATAATAAAACTATTATAATTTTATTATAATATTAAACAATCAAAGACTACTATATTTTGTTGAAATATATTGGTGTGTTTTATTCTAAAATGCATGTTTGTTCATCATATCTATATTATTTGTTCTATGTCTTATTTTGTATAGTAGATGGTGCCTAAAGGACTCGGTCGTGGTGGAGGTAGACGTGGACATAGAAATGAACCAAATTTATCTAGTATGTGAGATCATGTTGCAAAATCAGTATCATCTCATACCCACCATATCCATACTTCAACATCATAATCAACATCTCTATTTATATCACCATCACCATCATTGAGACTTATATTATCACCTTTATCAGATATAAGCCCACCACCCATTGTGCTTCATGCACACACTTTTGATCCATCTCTATCTTTTACACCACATTTTACACCAATAGTTCTCCCATTTACAAAACCATTTCCATCATCAAATGTCGTGTCTTCCTTTTCTGTTAGTGTAAAGTTAGTAATTGAGATTGTAGATTGTAGGTAAAAGAAATATGTAAATATAAGTTTAAAAAAAATTTGATATTACTGTTAGTGGTTTTTTTATATTGTTATGATTTGATGGTTTTCAATCTTATTTATTTGATTGTACAGTTTTATTCCATCTCACAAGCATTCTACTATAATTACAAAGTCTTTCAAGAAAATGGCAAATTCTAAACTATTCTCCTGGAAGAAAGTTTCTGAATTGACAAAAGTGTCTTATTTTAATGACTTTTAGGTAAATAATTAAACAAATGCATTCAAAATTTATTATCTAATTACTTAACTATTATGTTGGTTATTATTCAAGTAGTAAATAATTATGTTCTTATTGTTAATATAAATTCTTTTGTGATGTTTCTATATATATAATTAGTGCACATGGGAACACAAATTTGATGGAAAGATAAAGTTAATCATGGGAGAGCAAAGCTGCTCAATGTATTCTGATTTTGTCCATAAATTAAAAAATATAAAAAAAAGAAATGCTTTTATATCTGAGGATGACTAGCCCGAGTGGCTTAAATATTGGGAGGAGCCACATGTGAAGAAAAAATCAGATATTGCCAGCAAAAATTGACAAAGAGAGGTAGCTGGACTAGGTATAGGAATCTGTCGACACATATTAGGGTCAAATTCGAACATTGAGCACGTTTGAGATTTGGTACAATTTTAAAATTCTAAACATTTATATATTTAGTCGTTGTCCTAATTGTCCAATAAATAAAATCTCTACATGGTTTTATTTATTTTGTTAAATTTTTTTATCATTTGTTTTTTTATGTCTTAACAAAAATATATTCTATGCTGTAGAATTGGGTGGAGATCCCAATTTTTATGAGATTTTCAGAAAGATGCATGTGAAGAAAGTAGATGATCTATTTGTTGACAACAAGGCTCAAATGATTACTATAAGAATTTGTTATATTAATAAAATTTCATAATACTATAGTACATTTTGAAAATTGCTTGGAATACAAAATATTTATTTTATTTTATGTATATCTAGAATAGAATTTTTCTTTATTTTATCTCAGGAACTAATAGAGGAATGTGTGATAGCTTCTCATCAACAAGTTGAGGATTCAATGGATCTTCAACTAATTGACTATGATCCTATTTATTGGAGACCATATTAGGTCGTAAGAAGTAGTGAGTGTACGACATAGGCTTGAAGGGAGTGACATTTTGTTGTAGTAGTCGTGCTTCTAATTCATCTGTCTCAGCAATGGTGGATGAGGCAGTCGAATAATAAGCAATGAAAACAAATGAACATATTGTAGTTATGGAGACCGAAATGAAAAAGAAGAATGAATATATATCTCATTTGAAGGAAGAAATATATGAAATTAAAGAACATAAGTATGTGTAGTATACTAATTTGATGGAAGAAATGCAAGAAATTAAAGAATTGAATGTTGAGATGAAAGAAATTAAGATTGTAATGCAATAGCAGATGTCCTATATGGATTCATGGTTAGTGGCATTGACGCAATAGATAGCATTCCAAGATCTAGCTGCGAAACCTCGCAGGAGAGGCTAGCATTCCCTACTAATTATGAGGATTATTTCGTATGAGAATTAATTTTGAACTGTTATTGATTTTTTTCTATGTGCAGCAAATAATTATGACATTTTTTTCTAGGTTTCAATTTTTTTATTCTGGTTTTGTTCTTTGCTTTGCTAATTAACCTAATAATGAATCTTTACAGGACACATTTTGTAAGACTCATAAAAAAATTCTGATTCAAAGCATTCAGACGTTGCCACAAACCTTCCAATGCATGGGTCTCATATTTACTAATTTCAGCTTGATCAAAAGGAGGCTTAGCTTCTATTATCTTCATTATTCCTAAAACAATTATTTTTGCACTCTCTTTCTTTCTAAACATCATTACTGGACATCTTTTAGATTTTTTTTTGAAGCTGTATGACTATGAACTTTAATTTGTGGTTGTTCATGTCTATAATAACTATTTTTATATATCTGTGAATATGTTTGTGTGTCCCCAAATTTTTTGGGTAAAGTTTTAGCCTATTATAGGTATGTAAAAGCCTTGGCTAGTCCTCCATGGTGCAGAGAACAACACCTTAGCTTCTGAAGCTGTGAATGTACTAAGAAATCAATTCCACACAAGCGCAAGTATTTCTTGACACGGGGAGATAGAAAAATAAATAGATACATAAATAGATAGATTGATAGATAAATAAATATACAGATAAATAGATAAATAGATAGATTGATTGACTTATAGATATAAAGACTGATAGGCAGAAAGATAGTTAGAAAGTTAGATAGATAAAGAATTAATAGATAGATAATTAGATTGATAGATGGTTAGATAGTTAGATAGATAAATAGATTGATAGATTGATAGATTGATAAATTGATAGATAAACATATAAACAGATAGATCGATAGATACATAGACATAAAGACATTTACCCATATAGATAGATATACATATAGACTTATAAATAGATATATTTATAGATATATAAACACATAAATATATAGACATATAGATAGATAGATTTATATATTAATAGATAGATAAACTTATAATGAAATAGATAGATATATAGATTGATAGAAAGACACAAAGTTATATATACAGATAAACATATAAACAAATTGACAGATATAAAAATAGATTGAAAGACACATAAATAGGTAGATAAATAGACAGATATACTAATAGCCTGATAGATTGGTTGACAAATAGACATACAGATAGACAAACAGACCAATAGATAGATAGATAAATAGATATATAGATAGATAAATAAACATATATAGAGATAGAAAGATAGATCGATAGATAAATATACAAATAGACATATAGATTGAAATATTATAGATAGATAGATAGATAGATTGACAAATATACATATAGACTGATAGAAAGATATATAGATAGATAAATAGATAGATAGATAGATAGAAAATATATAGAAAGACATATTAATAGAAATATATATAAATATATAGAAAGAAAGAAAGATAGATAGATAGATAGATAGACAAATAGGCAAATAGATATATAGAAAGAAATAGAGATAATAGATAGATAAACATATAGATAAGATAGGTACTTAGACAAATAGCCAGATAGGCAAATAGATAGATAAATAGATAAACATACAGCCAGACAGATAGATATTTAGATAGATAATTAGATAGATAGATTAATAGATTGGCATATTGGTGGATAAACATATAAACATATAGATATAGAGATAGAGAGACTAATCGATAGAAACATAGATAAATAGATAGATAGACAGATAGGAAAATAGATAGATCAATAGATAGATAGACAGATTGATATATTAATAAAACGATATGTAGATAGATAGAGAGATATAGGTAGACACATAGATAGATAATCATACATATATATAGATAGATAGATTAATTCCTACATAAATAGATAGACAAAAAGATAAATAAAGAGATAGATAGATATAGTTATAAAAAGAAAGAAGAAGAAGAAGAACGGTCTTCTTTTTTTCAAAAAATGCTCTCAACTTTCTAGAAAGAAAAAATTTTTTCTAGAGAGAGAAATTGCAATTTTGTGGAGGAAGAAGCAAATTTTAAGCTGGTTTTGATGGATATGGATTTCTTAGTTAATAAGAAGTCACTTTCAGATTTTTTAAAGAAGACCGCGCCTCCTTCGTCTACCTCGGACACGAAAGAAAAAAAAATATCGAAGAACCCTCGATATTTTTTTCTGCTGAGGACCTCCGAATGCTCTCTAAATCTCATAAACATACAATTGTGGGCAAATTCTTGCACGGTAGACCTCGTATCGATGATGTTCGCTCCTTCTTTGAAGCATTAAAGCTCAAAGGATTGATCAAAATTGGGCTTATAGATGATAAACACGTGCTGTTACAACTATATTACGAAGAGGACTTCCATCATTTATGGTTAAAAAAAGGCGTCTGGTATGTCATGGGTTATCCCATGAGAATGTTTAAGTGGACACCTAACTTCACGGCGAAGGAAGAATCCTCCTTGGCTCCGGTATGGTTGCTGTTGCCAATGCTTCCGATTCATCTATTTAATAAGTATGCTTTATATCGAATTGCTTGTGTGCTTGGCTCTCCTCTTCTACTTGATGGTGCTACTGCAACACTCTCCAGACTGAGTGTTGCTCGTGTTTGTGTTGAGGTAGACTTACAGAAGCCTTTACCTAATCGCATTTGGATTGGAAGTATAGATGGAGGTGGATTTTGGCAACAAATTATTCCAGAATACCTCCCTCCATTCTGCTCTTGCTGCAAAAAGATGGGTCACGATATAGAGGTTTGCTTGGTGAACAAAAAAAGAACAGATGATAAATTAAAACAAGAGGAAAGAAAAATGACAGTAGGTAGAAGAGGAGAAATGATTAGATATCAAAAAAAAACCACAGCATACACACACTGCACAACTAGAAAAACAGAATAATGAGGCTGAGGAACTAAAACTAATTAAATATAACAAACAGAACATTGAAGATGAAAGGGCAGAATTAGAAGAAGGTAAGAGGAGGGAGTTGATTAAAAAAATTTCAGAACTAAATAAAAGATCTAGAATTCAAATGAAAACTAAATCCCAAAGAAATAAGAGTTGGGTTGACTTCCCTCTATACAGATAGGGAAGACAATGAGCCGAAGGAGAGAACAACTAAAGATGAAATAAATATAGAAAATTCTAAAACAAAACAAAAAATGGGTAATAAGGACTGGGCAATTGAAGAGCTAAAAATAATGGTGATTCAAGTAAGCAGGGAATGGAAAGAGGAGAAAAGAGGAGAATTAAGTTCAATTAGAAGATCAAGGAACATGAAAAAACACTTAAATAAAATATATGAGACCAAATGCACTACTAGAGTGCAAGCCAAGTCCATAAAGAATGTATAATTACATTTATTGGAATATAAGGGGAATTCCAAATGCCCCTTCAAGAATTATATTAAAAAAACTAATATACATGCATAAAATTAACCTCGTTTTAATTGTTGAACCGATGGTGGAAAAAACTCAGCTAGAACACTATAAAATAAATTTAGGATTTAATCATGGTTATACTAATAATAACGATAAAATCTGGATAATGTGGAAAAATAATTTAGACATAAAAATATTAAAAGATACTAAGCAAATAATAAACCTGAGTCTAAGTCAAAATGAAAACGAAATAATAACGATAGTTTATGCCAAAAATAAAAGAGAGGAGAGGAAAGAATTATGTGAGGAAATGAGGAAAATTGCCATGGAAGATAAGGCCTGGATAATATGTGGAGACTTTAATACGATTAGAAATTTTAATGAAAAAAAGGGTGGTAGAACACCAAATAAGAGAGGGATGGATCACTTTAATGATATAATAAATAAAACTAACCTAATAGAAGCTAAATTTAATGGCTCACCTTTCACATGGTTCAATAACTGGAAAAAGAAGGGCACAATATGGGCGAGATTAGACAGGGTCTTATTTAACCTTAAATGGTTAGAACAATTTGGTTCTACAGAGGTGAAACATTTAAATAGAACCTACTCTGATCACAGTCCTTTATTGATTACTGTTAAAAAATCAACTTTCACAGGAGGTTCCTTTAGATTTCAAAATTCTTGGTGTTTACATCATGAATTCTTGAATAAGATAAAGGAATCCTGGAATATTGAACTTACAGGAAACCCGATTCAAATTTTAAATAACAAATTGAGTAGATTAAAGGCTAAATTAAAAAAATGGAATAAAGAAACATTTGGAAATATAATTATAAATATAAAAGAGGCAGAAGAGTTAGTACTAAAAAGTGAAATAGAATTTGAAATAGATCAAAGCATAAACAATAGAAGAGCTCTTAGTAAGGCACAAGCGGAATTAAAATTAAAGCTCTTAATGGATGAAGTATTCTGTAAACAAAAAGCGAAAATTAAATGGCTAAAAGAAGGAGATAAAAACATAGTTTTTTCAAAAAGCAGCTAAACTAAAATATCAAAAACATAGAATTAGGGGTATAAAAAACAATGAGAAAATATGGCTAGAAAAAGACAGATATACAAAATTACTTTACAAAATTTTTTGAAAATCACTTAGGTGGAATAAGTTAGCTAAAAGGAAACACACTTATACAAAATATAGAGAATAAAATTACTCTAGATGATAATAATATGCTAACAAAATTCCCTGAAGAAGGAGAAATTAGAACCGCAATTTTTTCTATGAACAAAGATATTGCAGCAGGCCCATATGGTTGGAACAATTGCTTCTTTCAGGTTTGCTGGGAAATAATAAAAAAAGATTTAGAAAAAGCAGTAAATAGCATATTCTGTGGAGCAGAAATAAGAAAGAAATGGGGTAGTTTTAATATTATTCTCATTCCTAAAGTAGAAAATCCCCAGAAAGGGTAGGACTTTAGGCCGATTAGTCTTTGTAATTCCATATATAAAATTTTAGCCAAATTTCTACAAAATAAATTAGCCTCGCTATTACCTAAAATTATTTCTAAAGAACAAACTGGTATTATGAAAAATAGATTGATTATGGATAATATCTGCTTGGAAAAAGAAATGTGTAGAGAAATAGGCACTAAAGCAAGAGGAAATAATGTATTAATTAAGTTAGATCTTTCCAAAGCATTTGATAGAGTTGAATGGAGTATTCTATGTTCAACGATGAGAAAAATGGGTTTCTCTGAAACATGGATAGATCTGATTTATAGATGTATATCAAACACATGGGCAAGAATTATAACATATGGGAAAGTAGGAAAGGAAATAAAGCCAGTTAGAGGTTTAAGACAAGGTGATCTGCTCTCGCCATCACTATTTAACATTTATCTGGAACTCTTGATAGTTAATCTTAAAAATAAAATGATAAATGGCATGATAGGCACATTTAGACAGCCGAAGAACACCCCACTTGTAAGTTTTTTGGCATATGTAGATGATGTAATGATATTCACTAATGGATTTGGTAAATCATTAAGTAATCTGATAGATTTATTAAAATGCATGGAGGAAGAAACAGGTCAGAAATTAAATAAAAGAAAATGTCAATATATGATATCTTATAAAGCACTAACTGCATTATCACATAGAATTAAAAATATCACAGGTTTCTCTCACAAAAAAGGAGAAATGATTTATTAGGTTGCCCGATTTATGAAGGAAAGTTCAAGATAGAATACTTAGCGCTTCTAATAAATAAATTAAAAAAGAAAATTTTAGAATGGAAAGAAGAATGTCTAAGTATGGGGGGCAGAATAACTCTTATAAAACATGTTTTAGAAAGTTTAATAATGCATAATATTATGATCATGCAGCCTTCAATCAAATTTATAAAAGAAATTGAAAAAGAATTAGCCAATTTTTTGTGGGGTAAAAAAGAGGGTAAACATAAACTTCATTGGAAAAAATGGAGAGATTTATGTTACCCTGTCCAAGAAGCTGGTTTAGGCTTTGTCAACATCATTGACTTAGCTAAAGCAGGGGCAAGCAAGAGATGGTGGAATTTAAAAGAAAATGAAAGTTTATGGTCTAAATTTATGCGGGCAAAGTACTGCATAAAGGATGATATCAATAAAATAAAAAATAAAAGTAGGAGTTCACAGGTTTGGAATCAAATGCTTAAACAAAGGGATTTAGTTGAAAATTACTCTAAGCACACGAAAAAAGGATGGAGATGGACCTTAACCCCGGAGGGCACATTTTCGCTTAAATCAGTGAAAAATGTCTTAAGAAAAAAGAAAAAAGAACAAAGAACAAATATTATTTAAATGGGCTTGGAATAATGACAATCCACAAAAAATTAAAACTTTTATGTGGAAAGTTTTATCTAATATTATCCCCAATTGATAATAATTTAAAGCAGAAAGGAATTTAGCTAGTTTCTAGATGTGAATGTTGTTTAAATGAGATCGAAACATTAGATCACCTCTTTTCAGAAGGGAGAGTAGCTGCAGAAATATGGAAATGATTAGCATCAAAAATGCAGATAAAATATGAACATCTCCCTCTAAAATGTAGGTTTAAAAAATGGTGTAACTCAAAAGTTCCTAGCATGGCACAGAAATGGATTAAAAGTAATGTTCCACCAATAGTCATTTGGTGCATTTGGAAAGCTAGGAATAAAAGTAGATTCGAGGGGTATAATATAATGGTGGAAGATATCGGGAAAGAAATAAAAGAGGAAACAAGAAAAATTTCAGAGATATGCCCTATAAAAACTCAAGGTTCAAAGATGGATAAGGATACCTTACATTTTTGGAACCTAAAAGAAAAACCACTTAAGCAGTTTAAAATAATTATCATAAAATGGGAAAAACCAGCAAGCGGAATGTTTACTTTAAATACAGATGGTAGTTTCGATAGAGATATGGGGGAAGCTGGAGGAGGGGGAGCAATTAGAAACTCGGAGGGGAAGTTAATTTTAGCTTTCACTAGAAGATTGCAAGCATCGTCGGTTTTACATGTCGAGATATTAGCACTAAAAGAAGGGATAAGAATATGTAAAAATTTAGACATCAAGAATGTAGATATTCAAATTGATTCAAAAATAGTTGTAAATCTAATTAAAAAATAGTCAATTATATGGAAATATGAAAATGAGATAGAAGAAATTCTGCATGATATAAATTCATTAGATTTCACTATAAAATACATCTTCAGAGAAGCTAATGTTTTGGCTGATGCATTATCTAAAGATGGTAGGAAGAGAGGAGATCAGGAGTATAAGGAAGATAACTTACCAAAAAAGTATTTTGGTATTATTAAATTAGATAGCAAGGATTTCCCTTTTATTAGGAAAATTAAAAATAATAATTTTTAGTTACAAGGATTTTTTTGTGTTTATTATGGTATTCTCTGTATAATGAATAAACGGAATAAAGTTCATATCCTCATCGTTCCATCCTGGTCCTGAGGGATGTTACTATGATGGTTGGGATACATTACAGTGCCGCCTGGTAAGTCTGTAGGTTTAGGGGCTCAAAAATACAGTAACACTGCATGTTTTTATAGTATGCACTGTGGTTTTTTTTTGTTTCTGTTTTACAGGCTTATAAAAAAATGAATAGTAACACTGCAGGGCTAATTTGAAGGATCAAGATGGGGTATTTGATAATAGAGTAGATTATATATATGCATGTAGATCTTTCTTGCAGGTACTAAGTATATGAAAATGATACAAAGCTGGACAAAGTGCCTGCTAACTTTTAGTTTTCTTTTCTTATTATAGGTGTATGGAGTCTATATATTTTAGAATGCTGTATTTTTTAGCTACTGGAAGTCTGTGTTATTTGATATAAGTAGAATGCTGTGTTTTTATGAAGTCTGTGTTATTTTAGAAAAGCTGGAAGTCTGTAAATTTTTAGTTGAGATGTGTTAAGTATGGAGTTCATTTAAAGAAGTAATAGTAGAGTAAATGAAGATCAAAGATTAAAAAGCATGGAGGGAGGCAGCCAAGCAAGGAACTCTTGTAGCTCAAGATATGAAGGGTTCAGAAATTGCTAGAAATAGTCTGAAGATCAACAACAGGACATCTTAATGATACAACCAAGGAGTCTACTACTGAGTTTTCTAGTTTTTCTGGTTGAAATATCCAGAAATTGATGGTAAATGGGTTTTCATCTTATACGGATATGATGCTCTTGATTTTATGCAGGCTGGAATGTTTATAGGTTAAGCAGAAATTAGAAGTTAAGAGCTGCTGATTAGCAAGCACATCTGGCAGAATATTTATAGATGATACCAAAAAAGCAAAGCATAATTTAAAAGATGCATTGCTGATATTCAAGGCGGGATACACTAAAAAAGCAGTAGAATTCTAGCATCTCTAAAAGATTAATATTACAAGAAGAATTCCAGCATGAAGTAGATTTCTAACTGAATTTAAAAGAAGCAAAGCAGAATTTCAACATGAAGAATCAAATGTCTTACATTACAAACATTGAAGAGACATGGACTCTTGAAAAAGACTGCATTAATCATTACAATACGAATAAAGATTCAGCCTTGTTATCATTAGAAAGAACTAACTTCTCAAAGCTTAAAGGAATAACTCAAGAGTCTCAAAAGCATTTCTCTATAAATTTATACACTTAGATTGATGTAAATGTTAAAGATTTTCTAAAATATTGGGTGTAAAAGGGCTAAGGGTAGATGTTAGTTTGTAAAAATGGTATTCCTCCGCCAAAAGAGATGGTTATAATTAATAAATAACACTTATTTAATAAAAGATAGATATAGTTATAGATAATTAGATATAAAGACAATTTGATAAATAGTTAGATATATAGACAGAATGACATCCAAAAATTTAGATAGATAAAGAGATAGAAAGATATACATATAGACAGATAGAAAATAGATATATAGATAGATAGCTAGATATAAAAATAGATAGATAGATAGATAGATAGATAAAAAGATAGTAAGATATAAAGATAAACAATATACAAATATATTGATAGATAGAAAGAAAGAAAGAATGATAGATAGTTAGATAGTCTGAAAATTAGATAGATAGAAATATAGAAAGTTAGAAAAACAAATTGTTAGACCCAAAGATAGATAGACATATACAAAGGTAGATAGACACACAGATAGACATATTAACATATAGAAAGATATATAGATAAAAATATAGGCTAATAAATAGATAGTCTTATAGATAGATAAAGATATATATAGATATAGATAGATAAATTGATAAAAGATATACAGATAGATAGACTAATATATAGACAGAAAAATAGATGGATAGATACATAAATAGATAAGTTGATAAATAAATAATAGATAGATAAAAAAATAGATAAATAGAAAGATAGACATATAGATAGATATATAGAAAGATAGAACGATAGACATATAGACAAATAGAGAGAGATTGATAGACATGTAGGAAATTAGATAGATAGATAAATAGATGGAGACCTATAGACACATAGACACATAAACACAATGAAATATATACATATAGGCAGATAGATATACAAATAGATAGATAGATAGATAGGGAGATACAATGATTTATAAATAGACAAAGAGACTAATAATTTGATAGAGAGATAAACAGATAGACATATAGTCAAATATATAAATTCTCAGATCGACATATAGATAGATATATAAATAGTCATATAAACAAATAAACAGATAGATAGATAGATATATAGATAGAGAAATAGATATATAAACAAATCGGCATATAGATAGACATATAAAAAGATAGATAGATAAATAGGTAGATAGATACGCAAATAGACAGATAGACAAATATTAAAAAAGATAGATAGATAGATAGTCAACATATACACAAATAGATAGATTGACAAATTTATAGATACATAGACACATAGCTAGATAAAAAGATAGCCATATAGAAAGACATAAATAAATAGATAGATAGATAGAAAAAAATTTTTTATAAACAAATAGATAGAAAGAAAAATAGATAAACATATAAAAAGATATATAGATATACAAATAGAAATATATGCATATAAAGAGATAGACAAATAGATAGCTAGACTAATAGATATATAGTTTTATAGATAAATAGAAAGATATATAGATTGATAGACAGATAGATACACAAATATATAGATGGGGAGAGAGAGAGAGAGAGAGATATATATATATATATATATAGAAAGATAGATAAATAAATAGATAGATAGCTATATTGATAAATAGATAGATATATAGACATATAGATAGATATATAGATAAATAGATATTCATATAGATAGATAGACCGATAGATAAAAAGATTTTTAGACAAATAGATAGATAGATATATAGATAGATAGATAGATAGATAGATACAAAAATGGATATATAGATAGATAGATTTATAGATAGATTGATAGGTAGAAAGATAGACATATCAATACATAGATATATATATATATATATATATATATATAGATAATAGATAGTTTCACAATTAGATTCATAGATTGACAAACATATAGACAAATATATAGATTGTTAGATATATAAATAGACAGATAGAAATATAGATTAAAACATAGATAGACATATAAAAAGATAGATAGATAGACATATAGAAAGATAGATTAAAACATAGATATAAAAAGATAGATAGATAGATAAACAGACTGATTGATAGATAGATTGATAGACTAATAGGTAGGTAGGTAGGTAGATAGATAGATAGAGATATACATATTGACATATAGGCAATTAAGTAAATAATTAGAAAGAAAAAAAAGAAAGATAGAAAGATATACAAATAGTTACATAGATAGCTAGATAGATAGTTAGATATGAAGAAAGATAGATTGATACATAGATAGATATTTATAAAGATATTTAGAGAAGTAGATAGAAAGATTATAGATAAAAAATAGAATTATAGATATATAGACTTATAGACTAATAGACTCAAAGAATGATAGATAGAAAAATATTAAGATTATTAGATATATGGAGAGATATACAAATAGACACTTAGATAGTTATACAAAAAGATAGTTAGACACAGCTAGATAAAAAATTTATAAATTGGTAGATAGATAGATAGAAAAATAAACATATACATATATGCATATATTGATCGATAGACATATAAATAGATAGAAATTTAGACAAATAGATAAATAGATTATAGATAAACAAAAGGACTTATAGATAGATAGACTGATAGACTGATAGACTGATAGACAAATAGACTAATAGAATGAAAGATAGATAGATAGTTAGATAGATAGAGAGAAAGATATATAAACAATTACATAGTTATACAAATAGATAGTTAGACACATATAAAGATAATAGATTGATAAATTTTCTGATAGATAAATAGACAAATAGCCATAGACACATAAATACATATAGATAGATATAAATAATGATAAATAGATATACACTTAGAAAGATAGTTAGATCTTGAGATATTCAGATAGATAGATAAACAAATATACATTAGAAAGATAGATAGACATATATATATATATATATATATAGATAAATAGATAGAGAGACTAAAAAATCGATTGAAATATAGATAGATAGATAAATAAATAAATAAAATATATATATATATATATATATATATATATATATATAGATTGATTGAATGAATGAATGATAAATAGATAGGTAGATATAAAATGATAGGCATATATTAAATATATAGATTTATAGATTGATAGACAGATATACAAATAGACAAATAAACAAACAAATATATAAATAGATAGAAACATAGTTTTATAATTAGACAAATATTCAAATAGATAGTTTATAGTTAGATAAATAGATAGATAGATAGATAGATAGATAGATACACAGATTTACATATTGATAGATTGATAAATACATAGAAAGAGATAGAAAGATAGATAGATAAATAGATAGTCAAATAGACAAATAGATAGAAAGATAGACAAATAGTAAGATATATAATAAGAAATATATAGATAGACACAAATATATTTTGATAGATAAATAGATAAGAGATAAATAGATAGATAGATAAATAGAATGATAGAAGATAGACTAAAAGACTAATAGGTTGAAAGACGGATAAACAGAAAGACAGTGAGAAATTTAGATAGATCGATTGTTAAACAGTTAGTAAATTAGACAGTTAGATAGATAGATAGATAGATAAACAAATTGATAGATTGATATGTATATAGATATAGAAATAGTCAAATATACATACACACATATTGATAGATTAATAAATATATAGATAAACAGATAGACACATAGAAAGAAAAAAAGATAAATAAAGAAATAGACATAGATAAATAGACAAATATACATATAAACAGATTGACATATAGATAGTTAATTAGATAGATAGATAGATAAATAGAAAAATAGTTATACAGATAGATATTTTGATAGACTGATATAGTAATATATTTAATTGACATATAGATAGATAGATAGATAGATATAAATAAATAAATATATTTATTTATTTATTTATTTATGTATAGATAGATAGATTAATTTTATGATAATAGATTGGTAGATAAGCAAATAGACAGATAGATAGACTTATAGATAGAAAAATAGATAGAATGATAAACATAAACAATTAGACAAATAAATAGATAGATATTTAGTTAGATAGATAGATAAATAGATAATCAAAAACATAGTTAGAAAGATTTATAGATAGATATATAGATAGGCAGATAGACAGATAGATGGATGGATAGATAGATAGGCAAATAGATAGGTAGATAGATGGATTGATAGATAGATAGATAAAAAAATACATTGATAGACAAATAGAATGATATATATATAAACAAATAGACCATTAGATTGATAGATGATAAACAAGTGGAAAGATAGAAAGATAGGTATAAAGATAGATATATAGATAGACATATAGGTAAATAGATAGATAAATAGATAGATAATAGATATAAAGATTATTAGATAGAAAATAGAATGATAGATTGATAGATAGATAGATAGACATATAGATAGATAGAGAGAAAGGAAGATAAATTTATAGATAAAGAGAAAATTGACTAGTCACAGAAAAAAATAGATAGAAAAATAGATTGGTTGATAGATATATACACAGATAGATAGATAGATAGATAAATAGAAAGACTTATAAACTGATAGACAGATATAATGTTATATAGTTATATAGATAGACAATTAGACATTTAGATTGTTAGGTCGATAAACAATTAGATTGATAGATAGATAGACTGATATATAGATTTTTTATTGATTGACTGATTCAAAAAAATATATATAGATAGATAGATAGATAAACAAATATGCAAATTGATAGAAAGATAGATTGATAAATAGACAAATAGATTACTAGAAATATAGATATATAGACAAAATGACAGATCAATAGATAAATAGACAAATAGATAGATAAATATAAAGATAGATAGAAATATATAAAGATAGATAGATAAATAGATAGACAAATTGATAGATAAAAAGATAAATAGATACATAGATAGACATATATAGAGATAAAGTGATATATAGATTAATAAATAGAAAGATAGATAAATAGATAGACAAATAGACATGGAAAGATTGATAGATAAACAAATAGATAGATATATATATATAGAGGCATATAGATAGATAGATAGAAAAATAGTTAGATAGATAGATATATAGATAGACAGGAAGATAGAGAGATAAATAGAAAGTTAGATAGATAGATAGACATATAGAGAGATTTAAAAATAAATAGATATACATATAGATATAAAGATATATAGATAGATTGATAGATTGATAAATTGACAGATAGGCAAATAGGCATATAAGCATATATACAAATAGAAAGATAGACAGAAAGACATATAGACATATTGATAGAAAGATAGATAAATAATTTGCTAGATAGACAAATACACTGATAGACATATATATAAATACATATATAGATAGATAGAAAGATAGACAGATAGTCAGATAAACTGATATACACATAGGTAGATAAACATATATACAAATAGAAAGATAGATTAATAAATAGATATACAAATAGATAAACTCAGAGATAGATTATAGATAGTAGATAGAAAGATAGACAGATAGATGGGTAGAAAGATAGATAGATGGATGGATAGATAGATAAATAGTTTTCTAGATAGACAAATACACATTTAGACATATATATAATAAATACATATATAGATAGATATAAAGATAGACAAATAGTCATATAGAAAGATAGAAAAATAGATGGATAGATAGATATATAGATAAATAGATAGATAGATATACATATAGATAGATAGATAGATATGCAGATCGATAGATTGATAGACAAATAGAATTATAGATAGATAGATAGTCAGATAAAAAAATAGATATATAAATAGATATGAAGATAAATAGATAGATAGATAGAAACATTAATAGATATAAATATAGATAGACAGAAAATTAGATAGATTGATCAATATATAAATAGAAACACAATTATAGTTACATATATAGATAGATAGACAATTAGATAGTTAGATAGATAGACAGATAGATTGATTGAAACATATATAAATAGATTTAGAAATAGATGAGAAATAGATAGAGAAATAGATAGAGAAATAGATAGATAGAAAGATAGACAGATAAATAGATAGATAAAAAATAGACAAATAGATAGATAGATATATTGATTGAAAAATAGATAGAAAATAGATAGTCAAAAGATAGATAGATAGATATATCAATAAATAAAAAGATAGATAGACATATAGATAGATAGATAGATAGACTGACAGATAGGATGATAGATAAATATATAGACAGATTGATTGATTAATTGATAGAAAGACAGATAGAAAGATAGACACATATACAAATAAACAAATAGCTAGATAGACAAGTAGAAAGATAGATAGTTAGATAGATAGATAGTCATATAAATAGATGGATATTTAGACAAATAGATAGATAAACAGATAGAGAAATAGATAGAAAGATTGATAGATAGATAGATAGATATAAAATAGATAGATTTAAACGTAGGCAGATAGATTGATAGATATAAAGGTAGATAGGCATATACAACGATAGAAAGATAGGTGAATTAATATATATATATATATATATAGAGTTCATTAGATAAATAGATAGACCAATAAAGATTTAGTCATATAGATAGATAGAAAGATATATAAATTGACAGATAGACATATAGACTAATAGAGAAAGAGATGGACATAAAAAGACTGATAGAAAGATAGACTTATTAAATAATAGATAGACTCTTATATATATATATATATAGTCAGATAGATAGATAGATAGATAGACACATTAACATATTTGATAAATTTTCATATAGACAAAAAGATATATAGAAAAATAGATTGATTGATAGAAAAATTGTAATATAAATATAAAGACATATAGTAAGAAAGATTGATATATAGATTGACTAATAACTGATAGATAGATAGATAGATAGACAAGTAGATTGATACACATAATGATAAACAGGCAGATAGATAAATAGATAAATAAAGAGATATACAGATTAACAGATAGATAAATAAATAGATAGATAGATATATAGATAGTTAATTAGATATACATATACAAGTATAGGAAAATAAGCATATATATATATATATATATAGACAGACAGACAGATAGATTGATAGAAAGATAAAGAATAAGATTGTTTTATAGTTAGATTAATAGAAAGATTGACAAAAACAGATATAGACATATATGTATATAGGCAAATATGTAGAAAGTTAGATAGACACATATTTTAGTATATATAATTATACTAATATATAAGTATATATAATTATATTTTAGTATACCTACATAAATGTTAAATATAATTATATCTTTAAATACATACATATTTATAACTATATGTGTATAACTATATATAAATATTTGTATAAATATGTAACACTATATAATTAAATATAACTATATTTGTAACTCTATATACATATATGTATTCATATAATTGAATTATAATATTTGTTTATATCTTTGTTTATATTTATGTATAACTACTTATCACTACTTGTATAAATATATCTATATATATATATATATATATGTTTAATTATATATAACTATTTATAATTATATATATTATATGTAAAATAATATATAACTATAAATTATTGTATCTTACTATGTGTATAACTTTAAAAGTTTTATTCATAATTAAATTTAAATATTAAATTTACGTCTTATATTTAATATATATTTGTATATAGTAGTATATAAAAAATTATTTTTGTATATCTATACCTATACATAACTATATGTATAAAAAATTAAATTAAAAAATATAAAAACCTACATGTATAAATATACATTGAACTATATGTGTAACTATATGTATAATAACATGTAACAATATTTATAATTACATGTATAACAACATACAACATTATGTTAAACTAAATTAGTATTACAATATATAAATATTTGTATAACTAAATAAATGTCTATATAATTATATATAACTATAATTGTAAGTATATATACATTTATGTATTAATATAATTAAAGCAAAAAATTTGTTTATAACATTGTTTATATTTATGTATAACTACTTATTACTACTTGTATGAATATATCTATATATAACAATATGTTTAATTATATATAACTATTTATAACTATATATATTATTTAAATATTTGTATTTTACTATGTGTATGACATTAAATGTTTATGCATAATTATATTTAAATATTAAATTTACTGCTTATATTTAATATATATTTGTAAATACTAGTATATAAAAAAAGTATTTTAGTTATCAATACCTATATATTACTATATGTATAAAAATATAAAATTAAATTAACAAATATATAAACATACATGTATAAATATATGTTTAATTATATGTGTTATTAAATGTATAACCACATGTAACAATATTTATAATTACATGTATACAACATACAACATTAATTTAAACTATATATGTATAACTATATATAAATATTTGTATAACTAAAAAAATGTCTATATTATTATATATAACTAGATTTGTAAATATATATATATATATTTATGTATTAATATAAAATTAAAGAAAAAAAATTTTTTTATGACATTATTTATATTTATGTATAACTACTTATACATAAAAAGATACGTAAATAGATAGAAAAACATACAGATAAATATATATAGATAGAAAGATAAATAAAAAGATAGATAGAAAAATATATAGATAGATAGATAGAAAAATATATAGATAGATAGATAGACACAGATATAAAGACAAATAGATTGATAGACAGATAGTTAGTTAGTTAAAGAGATAGAAAGATAAATAGAAAGGTAGATAGATCGATATAGAAACAAAGATATAAATAAAAAGATAGACAAATAGACAGACACATATATATATATATAAAGAAAGATAGAATGATATATAGCTAGATAGATAGATAGATAGACATAAACAAATAGAAACAATGATAGATAGATAGTTTGATAGAAAGACAAATAAATAGTTATAATGATAGACGAATATATAATAGATAGATAGTTAGATAGATAGATAGAAAGATAGACAAATAGATATATAGAAACATAGTAAGATAGACAAATGCACAAATTGATAGATTGATAGATAGGTAGGTAGATAGATATATAGATAGATAAATATATATATAGTCATTTATATAGATAGATAGATAAATAGATCCAAAGAAAGAATGAAAGATAGATAGATATATAAATAGATAAATAGATAGATATATAGAAATATAGATAGAATAAAAAATAGAAACAAAAACAAATATATATATATATATAGACAGATAGATAGATAAACAGGACCATAATTAGATAGAAAGAAAGATACATAATTAGATATATATATATATATATATATATATATATATATATATATATATATATATATATATAAACAACTAGATAAAAAGTCATATAAAGATATAGATATATAGACAGATAGATATATAGATAGAAAGATAGATAGATAGATAGATAGATAAAAATATATTGATTGATTGATAGAATGATAGATAGATAGAGATATAGATTGATTGATATATAGATAGATAAATTGATAGATTGATAGATAGTTAGTTAGATAGATAGATAGACAGAAAGGCAAATAGATAGATAGATAGATAATTAGATAGATATATAGAAAGAAAGAAAGAAATATAGATAGATAACTATATATTAGATAGATTGATAGTTATTTAGTTAGATAGATTGATATATAGATATATAAATAGATAGACATGTAGATAGACCTAAAAATAGGCAGAAAGATAGAAATATATTTGTATACATATTAGATAGATAATTAGATAGATAGACATAAAGACAAATAGATAGATAGATAAATAGACAGAAAGATAGGTAAAGAGTTATACTACAATATTGATAAACATATAGATAGATAGATAGACATAAAGATGAATAGATAGATAGATAGGTAGGTAGGTAGAAATGTAGATAGCATTATAGATATATTGGTAGATAGATAGATAAATAGATAAGAAGATAGATAGCACATAAAGATAAATAAATAGATAGATTTATAAATAGATAGATTGTTAGAAAGATATTTAGATAGAGAGATAGATAGGGAGTGATATATATAGGTAGAAATATATATAGATAGATAGATATACATACAAAAAGATAGATATATATATATAAAGAAAGAGAAATAAATAGACAAACCTATATATAGATAGATAGACACATTGACAGATAGACAAATAGTTAGATTGATAGATAGAGAGATAGGTAGATAGATAGATATAGCTAGAAAGATAGATATATGTTAGATAGATATATATAAATAAACATAGATAAATATATGTATATATATATACACACATATATAGTAGATAGATAAATAGATAGACAGATAGATAATTACATATTATATAGATAGATAGATTGATTGATTGATATATAGTTAGATTGATAAAAATATAGATATATAGATAGATCGGTAGATAGATAGATATATAGATATATAAATAGATAGAAAAGTAGATATAACTAGAAATAGACAGCTAGATAAAAATATATATATACATATTAGATAGATAACAATATAGATAGACAAATATTCAATAAGACAGACAAATAGTTAGATAGATAGATAGGTACAGATTTATACAACTACATAGATAAACATATAGGTAGATAGATAGAAATATAGATAGATAAATAGATATAAAGATAGGTAGAAATGTTGATAGGTTTTTAGATATATAGGTAGATAGATAGATAAATAGATATGAAGATAGATAGATAGATAGCAAGATAGATAAATAAATAAATAGATAAATAAATAGATTGATTGATAGAATGATATTTAGATAGAGAGATTGATAGATAGATAGAAATATATATATATATATATATATATATATATATATATATATTTCTATATATATATATGTAGACATAAATAGATAGATAGATAGACATACAAATAGAAAAATAGAATGATAGATATATATAAAGAAAGACAAATAAATAGACAACCATAAAGATATATAGACAGAAAGACACATAGACAGATTGATAAATAGCTAGATTGATATATAGAAAGATATGTATATAGTTAGATAGAAATAGATAGAAATTTAGCTATATATATAAATAGATATATAGAAATATACATAGATATATATATATATATATATATATATATATATATATATATATATATATATATATATATAGTAGATAGATAGATAGACAGATACATAAATAGATAGATAGATAGACAGATAGATAAATAGTTAGATAGATAGATAAATATATAGATATACAAATTGATACGTAAAATAGATATATAGGTAGATAGATAGATAGATAGATAGATATATAGATAGAAATAAAGAAAGAAAAAAATAAAGAATGAAAGATAGATAGATAGATAGTAGATATAGATAGATATATAGATAAATATAAAGTTAGATAAAAAGATATATAGATATCTAGATTGATCGATCAATAGATAAATAGATATATAAATAGATATACAAGTAGATTATCCTACAAATAGGCGGATAGATAGAAATATATATATACATATTAGATAAACAACTAGATAGTTAAACATATATATAAATAGATAGATATAAAAATAAATAGGTAGAGATTTATACAACTATATAGATAAACATCTCAATAGAAAGAAAGATATATAGACAGATAGATAAATAAATAGATAGAAAGATAGGTAGATAGATTGGTATAAATGTAGATAGGATTATAGAAACATCTATCTATCTATGTGTCTTTCTATCTATCGATATTTTTATATATCTATTTGTACATCTATCTATCTATCTATCTCTCTATATATCTATTTATCTATCTATCTATCTTTCTAACTATTTGTCTATAAATTTGTCTATCAATCTATCTATGTATCTATCTTTCTATTTATATATCATCTCTATTTGTCTATCTATTTGTTTATCTATCTATCTATCTACATATCTTTCTATCTAACTATCTATCTCTATTTTTATCTATATATCTATTTATTTATCTATAAATATTTTTGTCTATATATCTATCTATCATATTATCTATGTATATGTTTATCTATCTATCTATCAGCCTATTAATCTGACTATTTAACTATCTTTGTATCTATCTATCTATGTGTCTATCTATCTATCTATCTATTTATTCTTCTATCTATATATCTATATATATCTTTATCTATTTGTCTAAAAATGTGTATAACACTGTCTATATATCTATTTATCTATCTTTCTATCTTTTTGTTTTTCAAACTATCTATAAATCTATCTAGCAATCCATCTATCTATCTATTTTTCAATCTTTAAATCAATCTAACTATTAATCTATCAATCAAAATTTCTATCTATATATCTATCTATCTATCTTTTTATCAATATATATATCTATCTATTTGTGTGTTTATCTATCTATTTGTTTATCTATATGTTTATCTATATATCTATTTATCAATCTATCTATTTAATTATCTATCTATCTATTTATCTTTCTATCTATATATCTAATAATATATCTGTATATCTATCTTTCTTTTAATCTCTTTGTCAATCTGTCTATCAAATTATATATCTAACTATATATATATATCTATCTTTCTATCAATCAATCTATCTATCTATATCTATCTATATATCTATCTATTTGTTTATGTATCTGTCTATCTATCCGTCTATCTATCTGTCTATCTAGTTCTCTATCTATCAATCTATTTATCTATCAGTCAACAATAAATCAAAATTACTATCAATTAATCAATCTATATATCTATCTATCTATCTATCTATTTATATGTCTATCTATCTATCTATATATTTATCTCTTTGTCTAATAATCTATCTAACTATCTATCTATTTATCTATATTTATATCTATCTATCTATTTATATGTTTTTCTATTTGTCTATCTTTTCCTTTATCTATCTTTCATTTTATCTTTCTATCAATCTATCTATAAATCTTTATATCAATATATCTATCAAACTCTTTATTAATATATCAATCTATCAATCAATCAATCTGTCTACCAATCAATAAATCTTTCTTTCTATCTATCTTTTTATTTCGATGTCTACTTATCTATCTATCTATCTATCTATCAATCTCTCTATTAATTTATCTATTAATCTATTAATAATCAATCTATCTATCCATATATTTATTTTTTTATTTATCTGACTATCTATATGTATAGATATCTATCATTCTATCTATCAATCTATTAGTCTTTATATATATCTATCAATCAATCAATTTGTATATCTATCTATTTGTCTGTTAATCAATTAATCGATCATTCTATCTGTCTATCTATTTATCTCTCAATCAATCAATCAATCTATCTATCTATCTATCACTTTATCTATTTATCTATCTATCTATCTATCTGTTTGTTTGTTATCTATCTGTCAATCTGTATATGAATTTCCTTATCTTTCTATCTATATATCTATCTTTATATCTATCTATCTTTCAATCTATCTGCCTGTCTATCTATCTATCTACCTATCGATATGTCTTACAATATATTAATCTATATGTCTATCTTTATTTCTTTTTATTTATCTACCTATCTATATATCTATCTAGTTTTCTCTCTTTTTCTGTATCTATCTATATATCTATATGTCTATCTATTTGTCTATCTTTCTATTTATCTATCTATTTGTCTATCTATCTATCTATCTATTTATCTATATGTCTAACTATTTATCTATTTATCTATTTTTCTGTCTATCTATCTGACTATCTATCTATCAATATTTCTAATAATCTTTCTATAAATCTAACTATCAATCTATGTATCAATCTATCTATTAATCTATCTAATTATTTGTCTTTCAACCTATCTTCATATCTATCTGTCAATCTATCTGTCTACCTATCTATCTATTAATATGTCTATCTATCTATTTATCTATCTATCTATTTATCTATCTATCTGTTTATCTATTTGTCTATCTATCTATCTATTTGTCTATCTATCTATCCTTCTATCTATTTATGTATCTATATGTCTTTCTGTCTCTTTATCTCTTTATCTATTTATCTGTATATCTATCTATCTATATATATCTCCATCAATCTAATATCGTTATCTATCTATCTTTGAATCTATCTTTCTATCAATTTTCTATCTTTCTGTCGATATATCTATCTATCTACTAGTCTATTAATTTGTTTATAAATCTGTCTATCAATCTATCTATCATTCTATATATCAAAATTTTTAAAAATCTATCAATCTATATATCTATCTAATTATCTGTCAATATATCTATCTATCTATCTACTTATCTATCTATCAATTTGTCTATCTATATTTCAATCAATATGTCAATAAATCTTTCTATCAATCTATCTTTCTATCTTAACTATATATCTACATATCTATTTTTCTATCTATTAGTCTATCTAACAATCTATCTATTGATTTTTCTATCATTCTATCTCTCTATCTATCACTCTTTATATATATATATATATCTATCTATCTATCAGTCAATCTTTTTATTTGTCTATCTATCTATTTGTCATTCTATCTATCATTCTATTTGTCATTCTATCTATCTATATATCTATATTTCTATATATCTATCTATCTATTTATTTGTCTATCTATTTGTCTGTCTATCTATCTATGTATTTGTCTATCTATCTATCGATATAACTATCTATTTATCAATCAATCTATTTATTTATCTATTTGTCTATATTTCTATCTAATAGTCTATCTATCTGTATATTAATTTGTCTTTTAGTTTATCTCACTATTTATATATCTTTCTAACTATCTATTTATCTTTTTGTCTAACTTTTTGTCTATCCGTCTATCTATCTATCTATATGTCTATCTATCTTTTTATCTATTTTTCTATATATCTATATATTTATCAATATGTCTATTTGTCTGTCTGTCTGACTATTGACATATCTATCTATCTACCTATCTATTTGTCTATATATATGTCTATCTATCCTTCTATCTTTCTATTTTTCAATTTGTCTATCTATCTGTCTATCTATCTCTCTATCTATTTGTATATATATATATGTCTATCTATGTGTTTATATATCTTTCTATCAATCTATCTATCTATCAACAATCAATCTGTCTATCAATCTGTCTATCAATCTTTCTATCAATCTATCTATTAATCTATCTATCTATATGCCTATCTATCTATCTATCTAACTATAAATCTATCTATCTATATATCTATTTTTATCTATTTATCTATCAATTTATTTGTCTATCTATCTATATAACTATATCCACAACAAAAAAATATCAATTTAGCTCGGAAATTTGGCTAGGGATAAAATCCCTACCTAATTATCAAGGGATTAGCTAGGGAATATCAAATAATTTTTCATTTTACATTAAATTAAAATTTTGCAACAGATTAGTGATGGATTAGTAATGGAAATGTTCGATTGAAAATATTTTGTTGCTAATATTTTCGTAGATTTCTACACAAATAAAGAACAGAATTTAGTGATGGTATATCCCTATCTAATTAATTTGAGACTAAATCTATCGCTAAATAATTATTTGAATTTTTTTTTCTTTTTATATTTTAATGCAAGTGATTATTCCTTAAATTATATTTTTTCACAAAATATATCCATTCAGCTAAGGATTTTACCCTAATTATTTGGGCTACGGATAATTTTCATCACTATTTTTTAATGATTTAATATTTATTTATATTATTTATTTTAATTTTTAATTTAATTTTGTATATTAAAGATACGTATTCATTGGTCTATTGATGAGCGATCCTTGAGGGTCATATTCTCTTTGTATAATTATAAAAATAGGTTATTATAAACAAATAATTTAAAAAATATATAGATACAAAAAATTTAATATTAATAAAGACTACAATACTATTAATATATACTACAATAACTATTAATAAAGATAACAATAACATTAAAATATTATTTCTATAATTTTTAAAATTTTTAAAGATATTTTAAAAACTAAATGAACATATATAAAAATTTTTACTAATAAAAAGATGAAATAATACATTGTATAATAAAATATAATAATTAATGAAAAAACTAATAAATATTAATATTATTTTAACGATAAAAAATATTTTTATGCCTAAAGGAAATTTTTTAAAAAATAATTACTAACAAATTTAAAAATGTTAAATTATAAAAAAAATTACCAATTTTTCATAATATTTAAATGAAAATAAATTGATATTTAAAGATAAATACAGAGATATTCGCCCCTATTAAAATTTATAAGAACTAAATAATTGAGTTAAATTTATCTCTAAAGTGCCCCCAATCCGAGCTGATCTTTAGAGCCAAAAATATTTTTTTATTTCTAAAGATTAGTAGAACTAGGTATAGAAATGTCTTGCCACACAGGAGTGTCAACGTTGAGCATTAAGCATGCTCGATATTTGGTAGAATTTTAAAATTTAAAATATTTATATATTTAGTGGTTATCCTAATAGTCCAAATAAATCAAATTTGTACATGGTTTTATTAATTTTGTTAAAATTATTTAATATTTGTTATTTTTTAACTTATAAATACATACTATAGGCCGGAGAATTGGGTCCTGATCCTAATTTTTATGAGATTTTCAGGAAGATGCATGTAAAGAAAGCGGATTGTCAGTTTGTTGATAAAAATTCTCAGATGATTACCATAAGAATCTATTATATTAATAAGATTTTATGATACTATAGTAAATTTTGAAAGTTATTTAGAATGCTAAATATTAAATTTATTTTATGTACATCTAGAATAGTATTTTTCTCTATTTTATCACAAGAACTCATGGAGGAAAGTGTGACAGTTGCTTCTCAACATGTTGAGGGTTTTATTGATCTTCAACCAATTGACTTTGATCATATCTATTTGGAGACCATATAAGGTCATAAGACGCAGTGAGTGTTTGGCGTCGGCTTGAAGGGACTGAAATTTTGTTGTAGCAGTCATGCTTCTAATTCAATTGTCACAACAAAGGTGGATGAGGTGGTCGAACAAGAAGTAATGGAAACAAATAAAAGTTTTGAAGTTATGGAGACCAAAATGAAACAGAAGGATGAGCAGATATCTCATTTGAAAAAAAGAAATGGAAAAAATAAAAGAAGTGGTATATGTGCAGATTAATCATTTGAAGGAAAAAATGCAATAAATTAAAGAAATGAATGATAAGATGAAAGAAATGAATGATGAGATGAAAGAAATTAAAAATTTAATGCAACAACAGATGTACTATATGGAGTCATAATTAGTGGCATTGATGCAATAGATAGCATTTCAAGATCCAACTGTAAAACTATGTAGGAGAGGCTGGCACAAATGCACCAACTAATAATCAGGATGATTTTGTATCAGAATTATTTCTGAATAATTTATGATTTTTGTCTATGTATAGCTAAACAAGATGAGATTTTTTTAGAGGTATCATTTTTCTTTATTCTGGTTTTGTTCTTTGCTTTGCCGATTAACCTAATCATGAATCTTGGTAGGACATTTGATGTGAGAGGCATAAAAAAATTATGATTCAAATCCTTAAGACATTGCCACGGTCCTTCCTATGGATGGGTCCCATCTATATTGATCTCAGCTAGATCAAAGGAGGCTGAGCTTCTATTATCTTTAATATTATTGAAACATTTTATTTTTGCAAACACACACTCTCTCTAAACATCATTGCTGGTCATCTTTTAGATATGTTTTGAAGTTGTATGACTATCAACTCAGATTCGTGTTTGTTCATGTCTATAATTATTATTTTTATATATCTATGAATATGTTTGTGTGTACCCAAATATTTTTGGTAGAGTTTTAGCCTATTATAGGTATATAAAAGGCTTGGCTGGTCCCTGGTTCTTGGAATAGCACGTTAGCTTCTAAAGTTGTGAGATGAACACAAAAATTCTAGTCCCACGCAGACATAAGTTTGTTCTTGACACTCTTATTTCATGCAGATCTGCATTGTCACTATTTAGATCTACGACTACTTTTTATTGGTCAACAATTGAATTAAACTATTGAATTGTTAATTTCCATAATGATTGCTAATGAAATTTAAATAAATGTGTTCATTCAGCTTATTCTTTCCCTTTTGCATGTT